>JAQFYM010000070.1:0-134433 GCA_034694785.1 Agrenia bidenticulata
AGGAACAAACTTCTCTTAAAATATCACAAATAAAATATTAAGAAAAAACTCCTCTAACATGAATACAGCCAGAACATTAGGTTGAAGTGGAACTTATGGTAAAAATTTCTAAGTAATCGGCGATTTCGAATAGGTTCCCTTCCCTTGTAAGATCATCTCATGGTTTTCTCCAACGCTCTAAAAATTTCGAGTTCTATATTCCAATCTAATTCTGTACGTTGGACCAATCAGCTCTTGTTCCCCTTGTTTTGTATGCTAAAGTTCTTTACGTCTACCTAACATTGATAGTTTGTGGTAATTTAAATCAAAATCTACCCCAGAGTCTACAGTATTGTGTTTCAAAACCATGTAACAGTCAGCCTAGGTTTATTTCCGTATGAAAAATATTGATAGTCGAAGTTTGAGTTGTTTGTTTGAGTAAAAAAACAAGTTTAGAAATCATGGACAAGGTGCTACACCACACCTGAAATCAGATGGATGCATCTGGCCCCCCCAGGCTGAGAAAAATGTTTACTTTACTGGAGAGATGAGGAAATCCTATTATTGAAACCTGTCACAGTCTTGTTCTCCCAGACACATGGACAACAGGTAACAGATGGCCAGACATGAACAAGTGGACACACCGTTATGTTGGGACTGTGTCACTGAATCTGGAATTCGGAGACGTATGAACTTTAATTTTGAGATTCCAGATTCAGATTGAGCAGTATTTTCAACTGCAGTTAAAAAGAAGATAAAATGCTAATGGATTACTAGTACCTTAAATAGTTTGTCACGGCTTGGTCGCTTAATAAAATACTCTTGAACTTGGGACTGCATTTTCAAATTTGTGCACAGGACATTTTCAAAGTAGATCGATCGTTGAATGGGACGAAGAATGCAAAAGTATGTTTAGGGACTACAAAATCCCTGATGTCTCAGGATGCAAAAAATTCACATCCAATTCCAAGAAGTTTTTTAAGCATTTTGTATAATTTAAAGTTTTTTTTTAAATTTCGACCATCAGCAGATTCTAATAGTTGCCTTTCATAAGAAAAACTAGTAATTCGCCTGCCAAATATTCAGGGAGAAAGAATTGGACTCTGACTTTGAAAGACAAAGGGGCGAGGTGGAAGTGCTTCATCAATATTTGTTTTGAATGTTTTGTTTCAGACAAAACAACAAGATTTATTTTCATGTATCAAATGGATTTTATCTTGGACCGAAAGCAAGGGAGATCCCTATTTATTCAAAACTTGAGACAATCCGTACTGGATTGTTTTCAAAAACTGGTTTTTTCTCATATTTCTTGAGAGATAAGTTTCATATTTTCTTATTATTTCTTTGTCTGTCACTAGGAAGGGGGGGGGGGTTATTTTTTTACCTCTCTTTATCTTCCCTTAAAAATCTATCAATTTACATATTCATAGGGTGTAACTAGAAAATCCAAGAACTTACCACTATGGACAAAGCCGACAGGAACTAGACGATTTCCAAGATTTTTTATTAAAGATCTTATAAAACGTCATATATGTCAAATAAGATGATTCTTTTTGATTGCTCTGAATACTTGGGTGGCAAGTCTATAAATCAAATCAAAGACCCATGGACTGCTAAAATGTTGCAATTACGTGCAATAATGAAAAATTACTTGTTCATGCTCAAAAATAAAAATATCATAGCAAAATGTTTTAAACCAGATTTTGATTTTTTTTTAAACTTCAGTCTATAGCTTCTGTGATTTATACACGGTCCACCCATTAGTCCGATTCCTCACATCCTCCAGTTCAAATGATATTGATCACCAGTAGAACAGGTTTGCACGAAACTGGGAATCTCGGTCAACGTTTCAAATGCACCCTCTCCGCTAAAATCATCCCTCCAGGGGACAATGGACCAAAGTCCCAGTATCAAAATGTTAAAAGTCCAGTTCAACTCGGTCTTGAGTTGTATTTATAAATAAACAGCCAATGAAAGGAAAACATAGATTTAGCAAATAGTGTGCATCAGTTTTAGCATTTGTTTTTGAGTGAAAAAAACATATCTGTGCACTAATTCGGGATGCCGATGGAATTGATTAAATAGAAGCCATTGCAATGCCCGTTTCTGCCCCCGCAGACTCCAAAAGGGCTTCCTGGCTTGCCCATGCCCCGAGGTAGTAGAAGATCCCTCTCTGTTCTCTCTTAATTAATTCTCTAGTAATTTGAAACCCCCACATCTCCCTAAAATAAAGAGCAATTACACTACAAACAATCTCTATTACCAACTAAACTTGTGTTGTTTAATTATCTTGTGAGCAAAAGAGATGGAAAACAAAATCCACAGTCCTCATAATGGTTTCTTTTCTGACCCCGATCAATTTACCCACACTGGTCCTACAGTCGAGAAAAGGGTGCTATTATATTCAGAGCATTTGGCCTTTTGGCATAATTGAGAGATGTTATTCATTAATTCCCTGGACTACATTTTCATTCCATGAACATGGATCATTATTTCCGCTCCCAGAGTGGCCTTCTCTAATGGACCAAACGATTCGTGGTTTATTTAAAAACTTATACAGCCCCCTCGGGAAAAGCCAACACCTTCCTCCCATCTCATAATCTGTCTCATTTAAATATTTGCCCAAAGTTTATGGAATCATACATGAATTTAGAATATTTCATAAACCTTTCAGGTGCAAAGGTCTTAGTCTTAGGTCAGGTCAAGGTAATCCAATATCATGGTCGAGGTTCAATTTTTATTTTATTGAGCAAATTAATTGGTTGTTTTTTATTCAATTGAGTATGGTTTCGGAGAATGGGGGAGTATTTTGGAGCATTTGCATGAAAACTACACGATGATCTGAATTTACTATGTGGACAGATAGTATGGCATGGGTAGCGGATTGCTAGTTCAAGATCTTGTTGGCTAACTTTCAGTCCTACTCGTCTTAAGATATTTGACTGATTTCAGAGCTCAAAAGATAATTACAATCCCCTGGCCCTGACCCTTGAGGTGGATGAGAAATTTCAAAAACAATTGAACGGTTGTAAAATCTAGAATTAAATTCCACCCTGTCCAGTTTTGTTCGTGGCTTCTTGCCAAATGAAACTACCTAGAGAGATAGGTTAATTTTTTTTTTCTAAGCTTTTACTTTGAGTCCTTTATAATAAAACTGTTAGTCTTATGATGTTGAAAAGTTCTAGGTATTTCATACGTGTTCTTGGTCCTGTACCTCAACCATCAGTTAAGATTACGAAAGATAACAAGCAAAGAGGGAGGTGAATATTCCTGAGCCACTACAAAGTTCTCACTATTCATCAGTTCATGTCATCATTTCCTGTAACGACGGAGTTGAATTATAATTAAGGCCAGTCGAGGAGTGTCATCGAGCTCTTGTATAATTGAGGTACTTACAGTACAAATGCTAGCCCATATCACCTAACCCAAACACCTCAGTCCTCTCAAAAAGTTGAGGTCATTAATCAACAACTGATTTATTTTCTGAGAACCCACGGTCATTAGGTTGAGGGGGAAGGGTGTGGAGTTTCCCAAGAAAAAAAGCAATCCACTTGTGGGAATTAAGAATTGTGGGCAGAAATTATTCCGAGAAATTGTCAGTCCATCATATATCCTTCATATTATTAATCCTAGTTCTATATTTATCACCTAAATCCACTTTATACAGCTACTTTCATTTCAATTCATTATTCCGATGGAGAAATATTTCACAGCCAAAAGAATAATAAAACATCCTACAATGATTTGTAACTTTCTACGGAGATCGATTTCTTTCAAATTAAATTATTCATAGGTGGAATTGTGAAAAAAATGAAATCGGAAAAAATGTCGAAATTATATTTTTTTACGTGAGTAAAAAATCCCTTGGGTATGGAGCTGGTTGTAAAAGGTTGTCGATGCGGCAATTGTTCAAAACGTTTTATGAGAGAATGGCAGAGTCGCGGATCACCCTCACCGACCTCTGCAAAAACGCTGCAGATTATGCACTAACCTCTAGCCTGACCTCAACACCCTTTCCAGCTCAAGCCATGAAATTCGAGTAGGTTTTGGTGTCTAAATGTTGCCGTGTATAATTATGGCCACTTGATGCAGCCGAAATGGTCAGAGCCCTTTTAAAACAAACTCCAGTTCAATAAAATAAAAACAAACACAAATTCTTGTCCACTAAACGAATCTGACACTTGCTTTTGTTTAGTTCCTTTTGTATTAAACGGTAATAAAATTAATTTATGCCCGGGACGTGATTTCTTAGAGGATTTCTCTCCAACGGTAATTAACTGACTCCTTACACAAGAATTAAAATAGCTCCTGGATCTATTACCACATGGAGGGGAGAAAATCTAATAGATGTATTTCTATGCCTACGTACACAAACAGACACTAGGGTGACCTTTGAGAGTCATAAATAAAGAACTGAACGGGAAGTTATGTAAATTCCATTTGACTTGTCATCTTATTACTTCAATGTACTCAACTCGGGATGCCAGAAACTAACTGCTCCTCTTGGGTCGTTGAATCCGTAAAAAAAACTACACTTAAATCAATATACCAATACGTCAATGAAATTGGATCATCCGTGTAAGAATGTCAACTATTTTTAAGAGCTGCATAACCTCTATTCAAAGTGTTGGAAGACCTTGACCGGAGATTGTGAGTTGTAGGGATGATTGCCGACAACGTCAGATTCGACGAGTGGAATGAAAGTCAAAATATTTGACGATTTCGTCTTTTCCGTTTCCACGAATTCTACATCCAACGTTAGGGAAATGGGAACCAAGTAAATTCCCATATTGCGGAATTGAAATTTTAAACGAAAATCAATTTGAATCTCAAATCAAATTCTACTCTTTGCTCTAGTGTTCTGTCGACACGGGCCCAATACAAAGACTTTGGATGTAAAGCAGCCGTTTGTATTTCAAATCCCCTCCGTGATCATTAAGAGATAAGGGTCTTATGTAAATTATATAGGAAGTATGGAGACATAGTGGAATAAATAACTAAATGCAACTTAATCCTCAATACCAATACCACCGTTCAACTAAGACTCCTCTACGGGTTCCCATGGCAATTTACTCAAAATATAAGAAGCAGACTCAACTTTTACAAAGAGTCCTATAGGATTTTGGGTCCTTTTTATCATCACAGAGATTGAATTACTTCAAAGTCTAAAAACCGACAGGTTTTTCTCTTCTATTGCATGTATTAAAATACATCCGGCTTGATTTGGAGGGCCGATTTTATTTCCGACCTTGGACGACATAAAGCGATTTTCAAAGGATTCACCAGAGATTCCAACTATCCGAATCTGTGGATTTTAAATCTACTCTAAAAGCAGCTAGGCGAGCTAGAAATGCAACGGGTCCCTTCCTTATGGAAATGGATCTCACAATCTTATAAAAGGTTACAACTATTTAACGGATCGTACAACATCCATTCAAATTACTGAGGTTCAATCGTTTAAGAAACCCCAATGTATTCGAGTGACTCAGGGATGATTTAAAAATTTAAAACATATCTTTGGGGCTTAAATAATCTGTTGGTGTTGATGAATATTTTTTTAGTTCCATACTCAAGTTTTAGGAAACTGCCTTATTGAATAATTTAGTTGAATAGTTATCGTGATGACAAAGGGAATAAGATAGGGAGTAAAAATTACTGCAGCTTATTCTTGAAATGAAACGCACGGAAGGGTCTTCGCCTTTTCCAAAGTTACCTTCAATAGAACTTGAAAAACTTTATGGACCAAAAAAGCAAATGAAAATGTTCTGTAATGACTCATTTGAAGGGATGATGATTTCACAATGATTATATCCAACGTGTTTTTTTTTCTCAAATGTTTTTTTGTTTTTCTCCCTGTCTATGTCTCGGCTGTCACAGATGGAATAAGTTTGTACTTTTTATTTTGAATCACTTAAATAAACAAATACAAACTCAACCAAGATGGTCTACCAAAAAAAATACAAATAGTTGCAAAAAAATTACAATGCATCTTGAAAATCTGAAAGCCTGTTTCTTGAAACGAATACAAGAAGCCTTTTACAACATCTATCCCCTCGTCTCTTTCCAATGATCTAGAAAGAACAATGTTTTCTGTGTCTAAAGATTGTAAATAGTTTTTAAATTAGCTGTTTTTAATTTGTTTTGAAAGAAACATACATGGACACAGTGGGATAAAACATGTTGTCGTTCCAAGTTTAGAAAACACACAGTAGACGAACGAGCTGTACATCAAATCTTGAAAGAGGGTTGCAAAAATATTTTCTCTAGTCAGTATTTACTATTTGCGATTGGTACGAGGGAGACAAGGGACGTGAGATTTGGATGATGTGTTATAGTGATTAATCTACAGTTTTATATGGGGGTATACGTCTCTATAAGATAGACTGCTACACAATACTATAAGTAGGGTGCTGATTTTGATAATGGAGCGTGGACAGAGCGGATAGGAGATGCTAAACTACTACTAATATAATAAAATTCGGTTGTCCGGGTATAAAAGGAAAAGACACGGCTTCATCACCTCAATAGTCCTTCAACACTTTTCCAGCCAACCTCATCAACCCAACCTCCTACTCAATCCAGCCGCACTTATCCTCATTATTATTAAACTCCCTATTTAAGACAATAGACTTTGACCCAAGATTGCCGCAGCCTTTTTATAATAAAAAAATCTCAGAGGCAGTAAGGACAACCGAACTGGGTTACACTAGACCAGTTGGCTACCAACGATTCACATTCAAGTCGGAGGCAACAGGTGAGTTTCCCATTTATTATTTGTTTATGAAAAGTTTTTTTTATAAACTTAGGGCTTAGGAAGAGAGTTGTTGTAGAGCTTCCTTATTTTTCTGCTATCGTCTGCTGCTGTCATATAAATTAATTATGTTTGCGAGGATATGGTTGTAAAATCCATATTTCTAGAGCGACTTCTTTTTTTTACCGGTGACCGGTCTTTGTTTTATTTCAATCTATTAGAAGTAAAAAATAATTTAGCTTTGGCTAAATTCATTTTTATATTTTTTCAGAAACGAACGTTTTTTTAAAGCGTACTTCAAATAGGATATAATTTTTAATGTACAAATACTTTGACAACATTTTCTTGAGGCTGGTTATAGAGTCAAGTGGCTTTAGGCTGGAAGCATACACTTTGTTTAACACTTTTATATATTTCTCTGGTTTCAGAGCCTTGAATATGATTCACATTTTTGGAGGGTTTAATTCATAATTGAACGATTTAAATCAGGTCCGTTTTTATTGTTTCAAAAAATAATTAAGAGTACAATTCAATTCAAGAGTACAATTCATCCATAAATATTAAAATTGTATCAATTTATTTACTACCGATTATTTAGAAGGAAATTGCACATGGTGAAAGTTTTGAATCGAGTTTTTTAACAAAGTTTTTAAAAGATTTTTGAAAGTTTATTTAATCACTTTAGTTTCAAAGTGTGTCCATCTGTCCAAATATATTTTAGCATGAGAATTTCAAATCCAAAAATTGTTGTTGTCTAAAAAAAGTGCTCGACTCGACTTTCACCGGTTTTCTGAGATACGGCTGTCTACAAACCCATTGTGATTGCCACATTGTGAATACAACCAGTATTTATGCTGCACTGAACAAATCTTTGGTTTGGTATTTGTTGGATATTCGTTGTAGATTTTTATTGGCTTTTAAAAAAAAACTTTTATGCAGCCAAAAGTTTTTCTTAACTATCCAATTTCGTTTGGCTATCATTTTCAATCTACTCATCTTTCAACAATTATTTCACGCTCAAGCTAAGAAATTATATTTCGTCTCATTTTAACCCAGAGTAAGTGGCTATACCACATTCCCCTTGGCCAGAGCTTGGTCATCAATAAATTTTATAATCATTAATGATTTTCATTCCGATTTATTCATCAAACTTATACTTTTAGTATATAGTACAAAAAAATATTAAATTTATTTCATGGCCATGCAAGTACGGATTTATAAACATGTTTGACACTGAGTAACTTTCTCAATAAGATATATCAATAAATACAACAGACCCATAATCTTCACACCACACTGTGGAAAGCCTTACTTAACATGTACACCATTGAGGCTAACATGCGAGTCCATAAAAAATCGTTCGCTGTACCAAAGTCATAAACAGCCTAACCTCCCTCAGATTCGCTAATGTTTGATTCTATAAATCAACCAAGCAAGTTAACTCAACGCTGACCTGTCGTTTTCCTTCAAGATTTGATATGCAAACATTTAATCATCAAAGTGTGTAAGGATCATCCCATTTTTCTCAGCCAATCCCCTTTTAGTTGAACACAGGGTGGGTTCAGGAGTCAGAGGTCATCTTTATGAATTTACAATCCATTTTTAAACAATATTTCCAGATTCCCGTTAAACCATCCTCGTTCATGTTCAGACTTCCCAAATCCTTTACCTTATTACGAAACTGGCTTTGAACATTTCAAAGCCCTCAAGAGTGGCAATTAATGGAATAGACAAAGTACGGAGGTGAAATTTTCAAAACTCTAGCTCCAATGTGTGCTAACATGATTTAAAGATATGATATTTTATAGAATATAATTTGTCATTCTTGTTGAGCCCTTTTTGTTGTGGAGAGGAAGCAAATGGGATGAAAGCTGAATAAAGAGCATCGGATTACTGAAAAAAAATTCTATAATAGTTTCTTGGCTTAGTGTCAATAAAAGTGCTTCTACGGCGGTACATGTCTCGTGTCGTTAAGAGCTCCATTAGTTAGCCAAGTATACCGAGTGATTAAAAGCTGGTATTTGTTTCCTGGAATTTCCCCCTCTGCACATTTGAAGAGACCCAGGCAGTCTGCTCCTCTCCTCAATTCTCTTATCTAATTGTAATTAAATCCTCCCTGCCCTTCCGCCTCACATTTTTCTTCATTCAGGAGCTACAGATTTAAATATCTCAGTCTTTATTAAAACCATCTTGGGCTAAGTGAATCAAAAATTCTCTGAGCAGCTTTGGAGCACCCTGCTAGAGTCAGATGTCAGCTTCTTCGGGTTTTGGACATATTAGCAAGTTCCATTCGGATATTAGGATTAGGACTGTAGTGTATGATTCATGCAAGGGATTTGAAACAGTAGTGTAATTTTTTTTTAAATGTTGACTATTGATAAGGGATTTTAAGTACGTGGAGGTGGTTGAACGTAGTTTCCCTCGTTTGATGTAAAAGTAGGTAGGGTTAAGTATTCGTCAATTGTCTTGGTAGATGGACGTCAATGTCGTCAATGCTTCCATTCAATGAAGCAAGGTCAGGCTGTTAAAGGGTAATATCCTCTCTCACAAGATGCTCGTGGATTTCATTTTCCATTCATGTATTTAATGAAATTAATAATTTACACATATATTTGAGAATAATATTTATAAATCCCATTTAGCTTATGCAACACAGATCAAGTCATGAATCCGCCCTTTGTTCGTCTCCCTGTCTTGCTCACAATTCAGCTCTCTCCCGAGGTTCATAATTTATTTTTCCGAACTCGGAAATGAGTCTGTGAACAAGCCGTGGTGGGGAGATTAAGACGGAGATTAAGCAGAAGGCCCACGCGGCCACGCATCAACAACATAAGCCGCTGTATTTCTGTGCACTCCAGATAATTACATTACATTATTATTACATTGAGCCAGATAGTTTAATCTCCTTAATTATAGCCAATGGTCTATTAATATAAATAACGGTGAGTAAGGGATTTATTACGATGCAGGGGATTGTATGAAAAGAATAAGAGAATATATTTCCATCCTCTCTCCTCTCTGTTAGAATGTCGTGGGTGTAGTGTGGATTTCCTCACATTTCAAATACAAGTTGAGCTTTGTACGTAGTAGATTGAATCTACATTTGCAATTATTAGCCAATGAAGGGCTTTTCCTGGAACTTTACCTATCGTCGTCAAAAAATTATTTTAAACTCATTCATGTTTTAATGCAGAGGAGGGTGAGGAGATCCTTCCTCGGATTGATAACAAGAATAGATGGCAAGTACAGCCAGACGGCAAATGACCCTTTGACATGGATTCAATGATAACTTTTAGTCAAATGCTATTATTCAGCAAACTTTTCCAAGCTTCTGTTCCTCTATATCAGTTTACCAAAGTTTCATAATATTTTAAACCAGTATGTTTTTAAATATAGATTTTTTATACAAATTTACCTTGCTGGTTTAAGAACGAGTTGGAGTTTCGGTTTTAAATAAATCTTTTGCACAGATTTTGGATTTTGGCTAATAATTGTAGTCCAGATATTTTTAATTTACTTAAAATGTAATGTAAAGAGAAAGGTGGGTAGTGAGAAACGCTGGATTTAATGGAAAGGACTTGTAATTGGTTTGCATAATCATTTTGAAACAAGAGACGTCTTTGGAGTCTTATTTCCCTTAGTTTCTGGAGTGTCAAATCTTAAACAATTGCAAAGTAGACCATATTCAGCTTAGGTTTGCAGCATACACTTTCCATACAGCTTGGGTTAGGTTAGCTTTTAGCTGTGATAAGCCTGCCTAGCTTTATTTTACACCCCAATCTGCTACAAAAAGTTTGGGGAAATCAAATGTAATTATTTAGTAGCTTTTATTACACTCACAATCAGTGGTTTATGAAGACTGAAATTCTATATAATAATCAAGCTCCAACACTCCACTGACTTAATATAAATACAAGCCAACTACACGTATCCCAATAGTATGTATAAAAGACAAGGAGGACAGATATGAATTTAAGCACATGCGGTCTGAAACGTGAAATTTTCCATCATCCTCCGTTGACCAGATCTCATCTACTTTGTGAGGTTGAGGTCAGAGCCTCGACATCAAATCTAATATTGAAAAGTAGAAGAATGGAATATTTTTTGAAACTTTCTTCTTGACACTTTCCCTTTGGAAAAGTACAAGATAATGTAAAATAATTTAAGATAAGACATGGAGATAAGAGAGGGAGAGAGATGAAGGACTTATGGACTTACCCTGTAGGCTTTGACAACTAAAAAAATAATCAGGCCATATAGAGATAGCTCCAATGAGAGAATTGCTCAATGTAAATACCAAACACTTGGGAGTCCCAAGTTGTGACGTAGCAAGTCATTCAATCCTTAAGTCTATTCAACAAACGTCTTGTTGTCAACTTTTTCGAGTTTATTTATGCAAATACTTGATAGTATTATTCCCTTTCCTTTCGGTATTGATTAACGAGATACGTAAGACAGAGAGAGAGAGAGATGAAGGACTCTCAAGGCCTATCGACTTAACCTAGGCCCCTAGCTCAGTTATTACATTTTAATGCTGAATTAAAATTATTAAAAAGTTTTTAAATCTGTAGAGAGCAAGAGAGCAATAGAGATGAGTTTCTTTGAAGGCGGACTAGCCAAAGTTTTAAAAATAGTGGCCTGAAAGATAAACATAACTTGACATAACATAAACATGTATTTATATTGATTCCTAAATTATGTAACAGATTTTATGCAACGGTTGCTAAATGCATTAGCTGAAATTGGATGTTGAGCTAACCCCTGGCATTATTGAAACTATAGGAGCTGTTCCAAAGGTCAAGAAGGGTATAGGAATTTTATGGAGTAGATTTATGAGTAGAATGTATGACTGGCTTTGATTTTAAATACCTTGAAGATATTAAAATTAAATTTAACGGCCCACATTCTCCTCCGGTAAAAACTGCCCCTGCCGGCTTCCTCACCCCGTAGACAAAACAGAGAGGGAGAGAATCACCGTTTTAGTATCAAATAGGAAGATTAGCTATTATTTGGAGAGGCACGAGCCGGATTCGCAAGGTACACCCTCCAGCCAATAACTGGAGTGTCTCGGATTCCATCTGCTAATTTGGAGAGGAAGCCTATTAGAGAAACTTGAGCCGATATAATCTTCAAGGAATTGTTTGGGATTTAACGACCATTGAGGTATTCTAATGTTGTCTTGGAGAATCAAGCACCAAGCAACCAATGAGGCAATTCATTCTCGGCGGATAGTCATACACAATCCACCATCCATCTCTCTCTATTTTAACTCTTTGACCTGACACCAAAAAAATTTCAAGTGTTAAGGTTGTCATTTTTTTTAAAGCACTAGCTTCTCAATTAATACCCTGAATATTAAAGATGGGCTTGAGGAGACGTTTTCGTTGTTTATGAACAGCCTCTGTTAATCATGACTTATCTTAGCTCTTAGCCGACGCTGTTTACTACGCTTTTTCTAACGTAACATATTGAGCAAGGACACATTTTTCCTCCTCTATGTCATTAGAAAATATTTACGATGGAATTTAGAATCCACGATTTGTTTGTCTAAGCTGGTGGTACTCGTATGGAGGGATATTAAAAGGGTCGTAAAAGATTTATATGAGCGCATTTTAAATTCCAGACTGTTATTTCAAGTTCGAGGCCGACACAGACCGGCTATGGGCGAATTTAGTTTACCCATATTGATATACACAAATAGGATTACAATTATTGCTTTCTCCCTAGTATGATTCACCAAGATAATTGCGGGTTATGGAATGCAATTGAGAAACGTGTTTAGCATAGAAATGTGAATGGTTTAAAAAAAACTGTCTGGATTCCGTCTGACAATATGAGTTCAATAACCGTGAGTGCCTATTGTATTGGATTTTGAACTGTTTTGTAAAGTTTTCCCCACAATAGCTAACAACTTAAGCATTTTATGACCATTCAGTATATTCTTGGAAGTTACTAGCGTTTGATACTTAAAATTCTGAGCAGTAGTGACTACAGCCCAATAATACTATAAATATGAGCTTAATGCTATTTACTGTGCATATCGTGAGGAGATACCACCACTGACACATGATAAATGGGGAACCATGAAAAAATAGACTGATTTTTTTCTCCCGCAACAATAGAAACCGTAAAAGGATGATAGTGAAGCTTTTCCGCCAATCAATTTGAAGACCCCTAAGTTGAAGAACGAGGTCATAGGTCAGTGGCTATCATTAAAAGCTGGGTTAGCAAGAGTACCTACAAACACACATTGCTACTAATTCCCCTTGTCATATGTGAGAAGATGGATGTTTTCTGCTGTCCAACCCGATTGATCCCACTTTGAGAGTTGGATACTATTTTTCGCAATAACAAAGATTACAAATTACGAATCGGTATAACAGCCTTTGATTCTCGTATTGATTTTTTTGACAAGATGTAATTGTAGGGGGACAGGGATTCGTGACAAGGAATAATTATTACCCATTGAGATATTTCATTGTGTTTTTAAAAAGGTCAAAGTTTAAAAGGTTGAAAAATGTGAAGAATGGCACAATCATCGGAACATAATAGCGTACTCTTGTACTGAGACAGGATTTTAAATTAGCCTTTGCTCCTCTCAAAATAGGCCATCTTGTAAACAATATAGAATTTGAACTAAATAGTTTACACTCAGTGTCTGACACTAAATCCCTCCATTAAGGCTTTGATGGGGAAAACTCCACAAGTTGCTGCGACAGTGAATCCACGCGTAATTAATGAATGGCCCCTTTGGCAGACAGCCACGTAAAAAAATTTATAAATACCCCTTCATCATTAATAATACAATGATGTAAGATATTAAGTGCATTTCATTAGTTCAAAAGTCACTAATTATCATTTGCTAGTCTTAACTGCTGTACTAACTACGTGGGTTTGTGAACGTGGATTTATTTTCATTGGTCATATTCAGAACGAAAAAGGATTTGGTTTCACACAGTTGGGATGCTCAGTGGGATCTTGTTACGATTATCTAAAGCCTCCTTTTTTTTTGTTCAATACGAATAATGTCACGTCTAATATCGATGGTCATTTCCATGTCCCCCACTTATGAAGTTTCAGTTTTTAAAATGCTTTTTGTAAAGATTAGAAAATAGACTGAAGCAGTTAAGATCTAAACGTCCATTCAGATTTCAAAGATTTCTCTGATCTTGGGGCCAATCTTCACAAATTTTCAACATACCGATGGATCACTTGTGATTTATTGAGAGTACTCGTGTAAAGTAGAAATAACCATCGGACAGGCCCATAGTTATCTGGAAATTCTGACCTTAGACCTGCTTTGATATTTCTTCGATATTAAAATGATATTATATTGCCATATATTGAACACTCCTTAAGCACAAGACATTTCAGACAGATTATTAGCCAATTAATGGACGAAAATAGCTTGAATGCAGACATAAACATTAGGGGAATGTGACTTGACAAGTTGACACCGCATCAAATGTCAGATGATTTTTTTGGCTTATAGTAATAATCTAATAATTGTGCGAATCAACTTAAGAGAGTAAGGAGACTTGAAATGACGGAGAGGGCTTGTGGAGCACAAATTTTTCCACTCTCCCCCACTAACACTTGAACTGGGAGCTAAGGAATATTTTCCTCGTAATAGGTGACAGCTCTGATCAAATATTGACCTTTCAATAAATAAAAAAAAAACAAAGACGGCAGGATTAAATACCTTTTGTGCAATCCAATTCCCCTTGATACATTGGGGAAAATACAAAAGATGCTTTTGGTACTTCACCTCACCCCTGTTCCAATTTTGAAATTTCCACAGGGCCTTGCTTGTAAAACAAGTACAGGGTGAGTTTAAAAACCGACCACTTTAGCAAACAATAGCTCAACTCATGCTGGTCTTATTTGACACTCTCAACCTGATGAAATGAAGAAATTAAAATTAAGAATATATCATTGACCTTGCAATTTAGAAGAATAAACACGGGTTGGATGCAGTAAACCCTCCCCCGACTGAATTTGTTGATCAATAACATTATTGAGCAACTTGTTGAACTTCATCAGCCTTAGATCAAACCAAAGATAAAAGCTCTGTTGGGTCTGGAAGAGTTATAAAAAATCCATAACATTATTCACCAAACTATATATGCAATTCTAAAAGATTGATTTTTCCAATAAAAGACTAGGAGATATAAAATAGATCAGAAACGAGTCGTAGCCAACCCGTTTCACTAACTTCAAATACTGTTAGGAATACATCGTCGATTAAACTAATCCGCCCACGTGACTGAGAACGAGAAAAAAGCAGGTGGACTAACTAACATTCCATAATCATTCAAAATGTTACATATGAATAAAAATAAATAAACTCATCTTCAGCCCAATGACTAAAACCAAATAAATTGATAACACATTTCTATGACTGATTAGGGCTTTTTAGACGCCATGGAGGATACATATCCATGCACGCACGCTTACTACATACAACAACGCACTTTTCTCCTTCAATGAAATCCACTTTCTAGTCTCAAAATCAAAGTCATCTCTTACATTGCTCACCACCGACCCCGAAACTAATCAAATTAACAGAAATGCTACTACACAGTATATCTGAGCCAGTTTCCATTGGTACAACCTTAACCTACAGTTTAAAAAAACTCATGAACCCTTACAACTTGTTTAATGTACGATGCTTTTAATTGTACATTCCCTTTGCATCCACTCGCTGTATTTAGCGTGATCTACATTCATCATCTTGCCATTAAAATATGACCTATCATCAGATAACAACTCTCGAGGTCAAGTCCATCAAAATCTCCCATATTCTATCTACAAGTATAAAATTATTATTGGTATGGCCTTACCCGTACTGCCTGCTACAAACCCCAGTCCCTTAAGTCTCGACTTGAAAGTGTGAGAGAAAGTTGTGCCGATGCCAGAGGGAACTTATATAATGCAGAACCAACAAGTTTGAGAGGAAGAGATGGAATTGGTATTAGGTTAACATGACCGTTGAGTAGGATGAGATAAAGAGGATAAAAATTTGATGGATTGGGTGTGACATTTATAATAGTTTGTGTATGTATGAATTAAACGATGTGATAGGGCGGAACATAAAAGATTCCTTGATCCTCTACTTGACCAGCTTTTTGAAACAGTAAGACGATACCAAAGTGGATTTAGGTTCCATACTACAACTCGGAGTTTTGCACATGAGAAGGATATCATGGGGATATCCAGTAGTTTTTTTCCTTTACAATCCCACCGTCGTCTTGCTAAGATTAGTTTGTGTGTGAATAAGTGTTGAGATGTAGTGGCCTGTGTAGGACTCATACTGATGATGTAGATAACTGGATAAGAGAGACCGAGTATTAAATCAGATTCTGACACTCACCCTGGCTCATTCAAACCATTAACTTTGAGAGAGCAACACCTCTTAAAAACACTTATCAAACTCAGGGAAACAAATTGAGACAGTTATCTTAATACATTCAACCCCTCACTACCTATATCAATATATTTACTCACTCTAACATACTCTACCTGTCAACCACACATTTAGACTCCATAAGGACCTCCCCCACGTTGTAAGTACACATTCTGGTAATTCTATCAAATTCATCACCCTTCATCCAATCATCTCACATTCTGTCTCTGTTGACTTTGGAATCTCGAACAGCCCCTAATTGTCTTTCAACAATTTCAAATTGAGTTGGTCAAGGTTTTGATCTGTCTCATAGTAGCTGTAATCTATATGAGATTCATCACACAAGGGAGACCGTACTAGTTTCTAAGCTTTGATACGAAACTAATTTCTTTACCAGAGGATTTACGATTTACTTGAACGGGCATGAGCCACCGTTGTATTCATATTTTGCCCCTGAATTAAGGGAGGACGTTTATCCCAGCAAAATTAAAGGGCTGGTAAATGAATTAGGAATTAATTACACTTTAATTTCCTAAAGATACGAAAGTACAGGAACACTTAAAATTTGAGAGTGTAAAAATTTGGGAAGTTGTAAGATTTCATGTATTTTTTCAAAAGTACACTATGCAATATCAGTCAGTTTTGCTTATGAAACTCGTCAGTTACAAAGACCGAGTTTAGTAATTGATTTTCAATTCATTTGATTAGATTCAAATATATTTCAAACCCTTTCTTTCATATGTTGCAATGTTTTAAAAAGATTTTTACATAAAACAGGAAGGTTCGATATATTTTTGCAAAATTATACAGACGCTTTGTAAAAGTGACGTTTGCTTCCACAAAACCTAGACATAGTGATGCATAGTTTTAAAATCTCTAGCCGACAGTGTAGCAGTATTCTAGTAAAACACGAACCATATTGCGGCTTACACTTTTCAACTAATACGTAACCTCATGAATTTTAATTTCAGTTTGAACGTAGATTGTGGAAATTTCTGGGAACTAGGATTGAATATTACAACACCTTTCACGTTAGTCTATTATCCTTGGACTCGTACACGGAGTGAATTACTCAATTTCTGGGATCTGTGGCTGTATCCAATAATCCAATAAAAGATATAACGCATCAAAAGCTTGACTCCTATGAGAGGACGAATCTCATCGAAAACAATGAAGTGTCAACGAAATCCAAACTTTTTGGTCTTCTTTACCATCACACTGATTCTCGTCAGTCACATCCATTACATTTTTGCCCGACCCAACTCAGCTCATGGAAACCGACGGAATTCAGCCGAGAAGGTATTTTCAAAAGTTCCTTACAAATGTTAGAATTTATGAACTGAATAAATACATTAAAATATTTCAGTCTCATGCTTTGTGGAATATTTATCCGCAATTTGTCCCAGTGCTTGATTAATTTGGGACTCTTTGAAAAATAACTTGAGAAACTAAAACCACAAACTAATCATGATTTTCTATTTCAGACAAAGGATAACAAAGGGAAACGAAGCTGGCTTGTGTCCCCTCCTTCTGACGAAATTGAACCCCTGAAATCGGACAATCTCTTAGGTACTGGAATAGTGTTCTTTTAAAATCCTAAAAATATGTTTCAATTCTATAATCACAACCTACTATCTGAAAATCCTAGGACTTGACGAGTCAGTAATGGAAACACTTGATATGGAGAGCAGCACGAATAAAGAAGCCACCGGCCCACTTGTGCCCCGAAAATGGCTGGAACTTGAAGGCGTTCTCCCACCTCAAATTCGAGCAAAATCTAATTCTGGCCTGACCCTAGAGTGCATCGCTGTTGGGTCACCACCCCCGACTATTTACTGGCTGAAGGATGGAAAACCGATTGAAAACGTAAGGAAGAATCCCTACCTAGCTTTCTTTAGAGTAACATCTTGTGTTTGCTATATTTAAATTGTTGACTACGAATTTGTGGGACGCAGTCGACGCACCCTAAATTTTGAAGACAAATGTCGTATTCACTTATTCAGCCATAAAGAGTTTCCCCTCTGCGACTTATCTTATCATGATAAGAGAATCCAACGATTCAGACTTTCATTGATGAATTTTATCTCTTGGGTCATACGCTTCGGATCAAAGAAAAGCTAAGCATTTTATATCATGATGTAAGAATAAGTAGGAGGGGCTTCTATAAAATTAATAAAGGGTTAACTAAGTTCTCTACTTATGTCTTGCTTGCTAAAGACAAAGCCAAAGAATCTTTGAATGATTACCACTACACGTGCTCATAATATTTACTGATTTTAATCTACTTCCAGGTAACTCCGTTTGACACAGAGCAACTGGCAAATCACGTGCTCGGAAGGGCTCTGTTTCGAAAACCGCAAGGAAAAGGTTTTGCAATGTCGAAGGTCAAGTCCAAAATACCGCTCCGATGTCTCAAGCCAGAGCTAGAAGGAGAGTACACTTGCGTCGCAGATAATGATGGAAGGCAACTGATTTCCACCACCACGATCATCATTGATGGTGCGTATTAATGTACTCGTGGGCAACCACTTAGAAATATCAATACTGTCTATTAGTCAAACGCTTTGACTCGTTTACCTGAATGAAAGCTCATTAGTCCATGCTCAATGTTAAATAGATGAAGCCGAGACGGAAGTACGGCCAGAGTGTGGAGCCAAAGTTGCAGGATTCTCGTACAGCAAAAAGGGCAAGAAGGGTCAACCCGCCTACATCCTGTCCTCTGAGTCCCTTCACATGGAGGCTATTGGTAGGGACATCATTTTAACGTGCCGAGCGGCTGGGCGTCCCCGTCCTAAAGTTTCATGGCTCGACTCTGAGGGTAACAAAGTCATCAATGGGAAAAAGTTCCACGTAAGTTCCAATAATAGTTTTTTTAGCTTTAAAACTAACTAACGTTAAACTCTGGGGTTGATTGTTTATGTCGGTTGTTTGAGATAGGTGACCCACAGTGGGAATCTCGTGATAAGGAGCTTAAGTTGGAGTGAAATGGGGGAATACACTTGCTTGGTGGAGAATCAGTTTGGAAATGAAGTGGCTTCTACATTCCTTTACCCTCTCATGGTAAGACATTTTATTATTGTCATATCATCCGTTTTTTCTGTAATAGTTTAAGCAGTTCCTAACTAGTAATTTTTTCTAACTGTTTTCAGACGGAGGAAAGCTAAGAAATCAAAACGGAGCCAAGGCCAGAAGGAAGTACCAGCCACCATCCCGCCACCTCAAAACTAATGATGATTCCTTCAAGCCTAAAAATATGTATCCAATCTCAGGACGGGTGGAGGGAGAAATCCGTATTTTGTTAAAGACTAGTCACACAATCAATGTTTGATAGTTTTTTGAACATTCAACAAGAAAATCTCGAATCTATCTACATTTTGCAGAACTTTCATTGGGAAATTATAAGTCGGACCCTTTCGATAGCTTTAGAAAGTACAGAAAATATGGAGGACATAAAAAATGAACTCTACACAATACATGCATCTTTACACTCATAGTTCGACAATGTAGTTGTAGTCGACCAGTAGTGAATCTAGTAGTTAGACTTTGTCAGACACTGTAGAAGGGGAAGCTCTCACTTAAACTTAGGATTATATAAGCTTTCACCCAGCTACTATAATGGGCTATGAATCAGTATCTTTGAGATGCCATATGTTAACCAGAGTGACAGGGAGTAAAATCTCTTTATAGTTTTTTTTGGCTTATCTGCATTATTGGAATTAGTTTAGTACTTATCATTCCATCATTTTCAGCTACTTGACCACGCTTATTTCTTTATGTAGTTAGGCGAGATGGGTTATCCATCATCGTCCCCAAATCCACTATCCAGAGTTACAGAAATATTTTATCAGAAACTATGTTAGTTAGGCTGGTACTGCGATGGGTTAAAAAAGCTTGATGGATACTTTAGGAACAAGTTCGGGTCTAATGAGTCATGTCAGTCCAGTTGGAGTTGAGTTTCTTAAAATATGTTTCTACAGTATTATTTACCCAGGGAGTATGGTTTCATATTCTATATTTTTCTTTTACTATAGATTCATAACCTATTTTTTGTATTTCATACACCTTTCAGCTGGACAGGAGTCTATATGGATCCACTTTATTGTAAATTTTTTGCATAGTCATTCAGTCCATGCCGTCCATGGTCTGTTGTGCAGGTTCAAATTAGATTTGAATTCAAGAATTGTCAATCTCATATCTCACATTGTGTAAATCTAAAAATGATAGTCTGTATTTGCATTTAACATTCCATCTTGATAATGAGGAGAGATTGTACTCTAGAATTATTTTATTTTGACTGGACACTAGATGGGATTGTGTCAATAAAAAAATTAACTTATCTACCAAGCCGGCGATTAATTGCATTTTCTCCTATATTTAAACAAAATTGATTTACATCATAAATGCAAGGTTTATAACCCAGCCACTACCAATTCGTTTGGGATTTATTTGCTGAAACCTTGAATAAGAAGATTTAATACATTTGAAATTTTTATCTTAAACATTAGCAAGATATTAAATTGTATTAAAAGATATATGATTTCTAATTTGTGCAACATTTATTTAATTCAAGTATCATCGATTATCCAGTTGGAATTTCATCCACATTGAATTCAAAATAGCATCTATATCATTAAAAGAATATTTACAGAACTGTACTTACTGCGATAAAAATACCTAAAATTACTACAACCTGGACTAGCTCCCAAAAGCATCATGACTTACTACAAATTGGCAGAAATCAATACATTTAAAGAAATCTTTCTAAATGCTGCAAAGATGTTTTTTTTATTTCTCCCAATCCTTCTACCGGTACATCAACCGTGCCCAGTACTTTAAATCTTTATTCCACAGATTCTGAGTTTTCCCTCAAGATTTGGTATCTTGTCGCTCTCGCATTTGTCCCACCACAAAATGTAATGGCAACTTTTGACAAACTGATATGATAGAGGAACATAGTCGAAAAAAAGAAGGTTCTTGTGAATTTTATTACTTTTTTTGAGCGAACATGGATTGGGCCATGGAATCGACACAAAACTGATCGGAGGATTGCACCTTTGCTTGCAATTGATTTGTGGAATTGCTTTCCCTCGGTGTTTAAATATCTGTCCAGGTGTAAGTTCAAGGCAGACTTAGTTGAAAGCTGATCGGGTTTGCTTATTAGCTGTTGATACACTGGGCAACAGTGCAGAAGGCCCATTGTTGACGATTTTAGGTCCTCTAGATCAACGTTTGTGGTTGAAGTATCCCAGGAAACTTGTACAAAATAATCCGGATTGGTCAGGAACGGTCCATTTATGGATCCAGACAGGAACAGAGATTGTGAGACTTGATCCGCACTTTCCAAAATCTGTTGCAAAAAATCAAACAAAAAATGTATGGTTAGTACAATGAATATACAAATTTTTTAAAAACACTTACACAAACATAATATATTAAATATAAAATTCAAAAATCGATTTAAACTTACCGAGTTATTAATCATCGTGGTGGAGAAAAATCAAAATTGGGCTGTATTGCTTTCCTATTTTCATTTTGTTTCCTTACGATTTTGAACTCGATTAATCTCTGGACTTTTTGTTCCGATCCCATGTTATCGAATGGCAGCTGAAGTAGAATTTTTTCCATCTCATTCAGAACTTCTCTGTCTCCTTTAGTTTCTATTCGTAACTTTGCAGTCGGTTTTTTACTTTGAACATGGGTCCATTATTTGCCATCGGAATCCTTGTGTTGTAAACAATAAAATTATTGACGCCTTGTTCATGGATGCTCTTTGATAATTTCATTTCGATGCTGCGCTCGTAATTAATGTTTGTACATACTGGAGTCCCAATATTTTTCAAGCGTTACTATTATTACTACTATTGTTGTTATGTGGTTTATGTTATTTTTGTTTTAAAGAAAGTTTCGGTCGGGCGAGATGACAACAAACAGATTTTGGGAGGAATTTTAACGGAGGTTTTTTATGTTTTTATTTTCTTTTCTGAATGCTTAAGAAATAAGTACAGAATGGCTCTAAATAATAAATAGGCTTTTCGGTTTTATCCGAATTTCTAATATAAAAAGGTACCAGGTTTACAGAGCGAACCGTGGGGACTTTTGGTTGCGTATTCGAACCAAGAAGTACCATAATTCTAGAAAATGTCAACCCTTAAATACTCGTTGTCACTTTATGTTTCTTATGGTAACTGGGACAAGATCCTGTTACTCTGAAAAGGTTCTCGGTAGTCCA
Organism: Agrenia bidenticulata; assembly: GCA_034694785.1. Taxonomy (NCBI): domain Eukaryota; kingdom Metazoa; phylum Arthropoda; class Collembola; order Entomobryomorpha; family Isotomidae; genus Agrenia; species Agrenia bidenticulata. The sequence goes on from JAQFYM010000070.1 coordinate 22,366, forward strand.
GTGAAGGGTCATTTTTACAATGTCCTATTTACTCATAACACAGATCTATAACAAGTGATCTACTCTTCTTACATAACACATAGATCTATACCAATCATAACACAGATATATAACAATTGTGTTTAGTATACGATTCTCTATGCTTTGACCATAGATCAAAATCAATAAGCAACCATCAGAATAAAATCTACGAACCTGTGGATCAAAAGATCAGCTGTATGAAGTCAGAATTTGTCGGACGACAACTTTCCAAACGTTTTCGAAGTAACGGGTATCCATAAAGTCAGTAATGAACTGAAATTTAAAGTTTAAATTTATTTATGGTATTAATCGCTTGATTTTAATAATGGGAATAAATTGTGCAACAGAGACTTACGGAGGTGATTCGGAAGAACTGAATATCCGTTCGAAAAAATATGTCTGATTATGTAGTATTAAAATTGAAACCATAATAGCTGTCGGCTGATTCATGTATTGTATTTAATGCAGGATACTGGATATGCAGAGTATGAGTCTGTATGTTAATTTGAATGCAATAAGAATTTGTTTATTAAATGCAAGAGCTTAATATTTATATAATTTATTCACGATGACCATAAACTATCTAGATACTCTTACAGCTCCAATTCTAGGACACTTTTGGGGCACCAACAAATCTTTTTCATTAATATTTTACAATCGATTCTCACATCCGTCAAATGAATTCCCAGGATCGGCTACCCTAATTTCTTAAATCTATGCAAAGGAGTATAATCTACAACCTGCCCAACAGATAGGCAAATACATATATCAAATTGACTCAATACAAAATCTTTAACTAAACACACACTCTAACGCAATTATGACAATGTTTATAATATCTATATAGTTAAACCAATACTAGAATATTTTTAGACAGATCGAGGTGTTGAAAATTTTCAAAGATTCCTCACTCTAAAGAAAAGATCCAAAATACAAAGAAAGGACATGAAGCCAAGAATAATCATTGACCGTACTAATTATAATGCACCACATATTATTCTCTCAAATCACATTGTAAATATTGTCCTAATAATAATATATTGTATCATTTTCATTTCACAAGTTCTCAACGCCAACAATAGTTTGGTTTTGAAATGTTTCCTTTTGAGAAAAATTACGGATGACCTAGAGATTTATAAAGCACCAAAAAAACCATGGCATCCACTCCACAACAACTGCATCCTATGGTGAGCATATATTTGGACGTGCCCTCCATACATTACTATTTTAACGATCTTGTAGGAGCCTACAACACAACCTAGGGTAAGACAATCACTTGAATCCATCGATTAGTCTTGCCGTGAATAATTAACTTTAGGCTAATTGTAAACTCATATTGCATTCTGTAAGCTGACCCTTCCACCACAGCTTGAGCAATGTATGGAGGGCCACTTCCCATAAATTAATTCATAGCTACTAACACACTTTTAAGAAAACGCTAACAATTCACATTCTAAACGTAAGGCCAGAAAATGAGTGGATATGGTCGATCTCATATTTATTCATTGTACCAACTACGGGTTTACTAGACTTATTGTGCATGACAATGACATGTACTGCTAACCTAGGGTATTATACTCCTAATTTGTACAGAGAAGCACTTTAGAAGTCATCGCATCCAAGCTGCTAAATAAACGGTATATAATCTTTAGTTGTATGAAATGTTTTGAAACTGAGTTAAAAGGTGGAGAGTGCTAAGTTAAGATTAAGCAGGTTAGTCTGGGTCGTACGCATTCCTAAAATAATTTAATTATTTTTTTGGCAAACGCGAATTCAACAGTTGAGGACTTTCCGTTTTCTGTGTCCTCTAAAAAAAGTCTCCAATCCTTCATATGTTATCTTCCGTCTTTGGCACTTCGTGAATTACTGAACAATTTTTAGTCTAAGCTCTTTTTTAAATGTGCGTGTTGTTAAGTGTGTTCACTGTTACATCGTGTAAGGTTTCCCATGTAAATCTAAATGCCAATAAGTCAGTGTAGTTATTTTCCTTAATAAACTGAGAACATTCAAAGCTTGTGTAGTAAGGTGTATGAATATGGAGGGGTGGGGTCAGATCAATGAGGTCTTAATCAAGGACCGTATACTGTGAATCACCTACAAGGATTAAGGCATTGTTTTGTACCTGCTGGATTGTACAACGTACGTAATAATATTATTAGTTCTTGGCACTGCATTAAACTGTTGTTAATAGAATTATCAAACTGGACTTTAAAACACCTTAATTCATCCTACTATTTATTTTAATTTAAAAACGATAAACTTAAGTAGTTACGGTCTCCAATAAAAAATAAAATGAGCCGAGTTGTTGTAGTAAAAAAGAGTCAAATTTTCGTAGAAATTATTATTAGCTATGTACATAATATCCGACGCTCATTTCTCTCTTTGTATAAAATAAGTTTAAAATTGGAGGTCATGTCATCATCATTGCAGTACACGAAATAATCACTTCTCGTCCCAGAGTCGGATACGTATTTTTGGCCTTAAATCCTTGATTATTAAAATGGGGTGGTTGGTTAGTTAAAATACGGTAGGATGTAGGCTGACTACTTAATTATAAATCCTGATTTTAAATTCTAAATATTTAAAGGGTGCGAACAGGGGGTTGAGGTTTATAGTCAATCATGATTCCGTTTTGTTACTCTCAGATCCGACACTAAGAGTTCTCTGGTATTGTTGAGATGGCCGAGTGATCGTCGATGTCGATGATCCTGATGACTGTAAGTCCCGGTCGCGATTCGTCGACAAGTTCACCAATGGCTCTCTGGGTACGGGCTCTCCTCGAAGGAACCGCTCCAGTTTATCTACACAGGCATCTTGATAGTCATGAATCCACCTGGAATTTTAGTATGACAAAAAAATCATTAGTCGCAGTCAAAAAGTTTTCTGGTTGCTGTCTAATTATATTTATAATTCATTTATCTTACTTGACTCCGTTGAATGTTAAAACTGGCTGAATATCCTCTGGTAGATTTTCAGTCTCGGGCCACGCGAAGTTGTCCATTATGGGGATGATGTTGCAGAGGGAGTCAAGGGCAGCAACTATTTCCTACAATTAATTATAAAAATCCTCGGTTAACTCAAGCAATTAGTGTTTTTATTAGTAATTCAAGAAAGGAATGCTTACCCTATGGACCCAGTCTTTGCACTCGTTGTCTTCAACACATCGATCGAGAGCATTCGGGGTAAGGACGAGAAGAAAATGTCGGGCTTGTCGAATGCTTTGGAGCAAATTATTGTCGAATTTTCCAGCCTCCAATCTCTCCACATCGATAAATACAGAGAAGCCTCGAAGTTGTAGATGGACTTTGAGTAAACTGGCGAGTTGGGAGCCGTTGGACCGGCGGTAACTGATAAATACGTCTAAGGGCTTATCAGGATTCTCCTCCGATGTTTGGATCTCATTCTTTTCTGCTTAATATCACACAAGTAATTCAGTTTCACAAAAGTTTTCAATTTAGTTGGCCAAACAAGTTGTGGTTGAAATTGGGTACAGGAAGTTCGGATTACCTTTCATGGCGTCCATGATCCGCTTCCTGTCAATACTGTTTGAAACCCCACATTCCCCCAGGACTTCCTCCGTCTGGCATTTACGAAGCGTGTCCTTGTCTACATTGTTGTTGATCAGTGTGTACGTATAGGCACAGAAATCGGGGTGTATGGAGCTCAGGAAGTCGTTAAGACTGGAAGAATCACAGCTTGAGTAGTCAGCCATCTTCTTTAGGTGTTTTAAGTCTCTCATGAATCTATGGATTTAGAATGTATGAAAGTCAAATTAAAACTTTGCTTGGACTACGTAAGAATGGTAGTTCCTCATGTTTATAGATAAACTTACCGTTTTCGAAGTATTCCGTTTTCCATGCCGATATCGGTTTTGAGCATTTCTTCTGTGAGTTGAAGGAGGAGATCACCATCCACTCTGGATGCCATGAAAGACTCGGCGTACTTATCGAAACCCTTCTGAATCACCCATTCCCTCACATCCTCAGTAGACCACAATGGCACTTGCTGACTCAGCTTGTGAGGAACGGTCTCGCCAATTAGCCGTAGTGCTTGGGCGGCAAATTTGGAGGCCAAAGCATTGGGAGATGATGCCACACGTTTTAATGGTTCTATGGCATTGATTTGTCTGAATATGTCTGTGTCACCCTGTCGCTTTTTTATACCGGCTTCCATACTATATAAAATACGCATAAATATATTATAAACCCGCATCAATAGTATAAATCAACAGGACATGCATTTATTATCAAAGATTTAATTTACCAGAAATGGAAAGCGGCGAGGGAGCAGGCTTCTTCTCTTTGGGAAGATAAAACTGGGACAAGCCTCTCGAGCCATGGAACGCTTTGACCCTGACCATGAGATAAACTGGTCTGAGCGAACTCCTCAGGGTTATGGGATGTCAAAAAGGGTTCAACTAACTGAAGTGTGTCTAAAAAACCGAAAAACAATGGTTGTTATAAATGTTCAATGGTAAATTTAACTCAATATTCGAGCTCTACTAAATTGTACGCTAAAATTTACTTGATTTGATAATTTGGGCCTCAATTTCCTTATTGGCTACAAGGACAGCGATGGCCAAGCAAGCGTAGTACTTGATGGAGTCATCGTGATGGAAAGCAAGAGGGAAGAGCCAGAGGTGGACTTTCTTCTTGATCATCGCCTCTTGATTTTCAGCCCCTCCGTACAAAGACAGATTCACCAACGCTCCCGCACAATTTCGCAGCGTTTCCACGTCCATTCGTCGACACTCGGTCATAACCATTTCCAGCCCTCGGTGACGAAGAACGTCGCTACACGTTGACTCACTGTGCCGGAAGAGGTGCCTTAGCAATCCTGTGCCCACTCGAGACTCCTCTTCTTCACAAAGCTCGGAAGCAACCTGAATTCATACATTTGAGATTAGTTAGATTTCATAGATATTAATTGTAACTAATTGAAAGTTGTTCGTTTTTAAACCGCTCACCTTCATGACCTTATCAAGACAGTCATAGCCTTTTTCAACGACGTAGTTGCAGTTATCGGGAGTAAGGGACTTTTCCAATAGTCTGGCGGAAGCTACTCGAAGTTCCGTTCGCTGGGAATTGAAGTTCCCAATGAGGAGGTCAAGACCGCCCATTTTTCTCAATGTATCACACAAGTTACCTCCGACCTAAGGTAATGGCACCCATAAGAAATCATCAGGATTGTTTGCTACAATATAAAAAAAACTTGGATGCTACCTGATGGCCATGGCCTGGGACTTTCCAAGCCGCTTTCATGACCCCAAAGGCATAGTTGAGGTGAGTGAGAGAGTGACTCGTGTCTTCCTCACAGTCTCGAAGTGTTTCAACTATGCAGGACAACTCACTGGAATATTTGTCAGTCACTCGTTCCACGTCTTGGGTTGATGACTCCCAGCCCAAGGAGTCCAAGTCCTCAAATACGAGGGCTAAATCCAAGTAAATAAACGTGTTTGAAATCCATATTGGATCACAGGTTCCAAGATCGTAATGTATGCACTTACCATCATTAAAAGGGACGGAAGGGAGGGCTAGTTGATTCTTGAGGGTGAACTTGGACTGAGTTGCAGATGTCACATGTTTCTCCGAATTAATTACAGTAGAAGAATTGAGTAACGTTTGCTTCCTTTTTTCCGCAGAAACGGCTCGCTTCTCAGCCGTGAAGGTGTCGGTGGAAAGTATCATGGCCGCGGCAACCGCAGTTCGTGTCTCTTCTTCTGTGACCCCTCCCTGAGTAAGTGACCTGCAGAGTTCAAAATTCCAATTAATATGTAAAGTGCAAAAACCCCAAAAATACTGCTCATCATGATGATGGTAAATTGTATTTAAAGCCCTTACCTCTGCTCTTGCTTCAAAGCAGCAGATTTTTCTGCAGTGATTCCATCCATCTCCACCTTCTGTCGTATAGCCTTGGCCGACTGCTTCTCCTCATAACTAATATCTCCAGTCTGAACTCTCTTCATCTCGGCCGCGTTTTCAGAGGCCTGTTCGGCACTATAGTTCCCACTTCTGATTTTCGAAGAGTAGGACGAGCTCTCCTTCTTTTGTTCGAACCGGAAACTCTGAGTTCCGTCCTTGAGAGAACCCTCCATTCCTTGCGCGTTGGGATGATTATTCATGACTAGGTTGGGGCTTTCCAACGGAGGGTTGGGCATGTCTCCAAGGGGGGCTAACTGCATTTCAGTAGGAGAAGGGAATGAGACTTCTTGGACCAGAACGGTCCCTGTGTCCAGGGGTGAGTCCCCTCCATTGTGGTCGACGAGGTGTTTCCCTTTGGAGTCGATGAGTTTGAGATGAGGGAGGGACTTTCCGGAGCCGAGGAGACTTGTGGTGTTCGAGGTGGAGGATTCAGAGGTTGACGAGCTGGACGTGGTTGAGGTTTGACTCAGGGCCTTCATTTGTCTCAATTGGGTTTGGATTTCAGACAAATTTGACTTTACATGTTGAGTCGAGGACTGCTTTACATGTTGAGACGTCTCGTTTGTCTGGTGGTGAGACGAGGCTTGGGACACTGAAGAGACAACCCTTCGGCTCGACGAGTTCAGAGTTTGGTGTTGAGATTGCGATGTGGAGTTTATTCGAGAAAATGCTGCCGCTTTGCTCTGTAGAAACAAATTGTATCCCAAAAATCATTGACACATTTCCTCAACTCCTTCTTTAGTAATTAGTACAACATTTAACTCAAGTGATTTGCATGATCCTTTCCATTTACCCTATCACAATCCCAAAGTAATTAAGGGATTTAAAGTCTCTGGAGTTTAGTTGTTGGAGACAGACAGAGGATTGAATTATTTAAGCAAATTAGGAAAGGGAATATTTTACTAATGAGATACTAGACCATTCTTGGATCGTGATGTATTCAGGAATCCCCGAATTAACACCTAAAAGGGTGCTGATTAAATCTCAGAAGATCAATGATAACTTGGAAACACAATCCACACTGCCAACTTTTTGTTTTGCTCAATTGTTTACTATCGACGAATAATTTTAGCAGTCATTATTTAAATAACAAGTTAGTCAGAATAAAGTGTCCATGCATACATTACAGTAATAAAACTTGTAAGTTAAACTTTAATTGGGATGACTATCACTTCATCCCTAATGATTTAATAACGACTAAAAATGTTTTTTTAACCGTTGAAAATGTTCGGATCAATTGGCACTAACACACTTTTCAAAGTGTTTTTAAATTTTAACGATCAAACAACTAGCATGTGCCAATGACCAGAAGAAATGCAAGGACATGCAAATAAAAAGACTTTGGATTGTTTGAATAGGAAAATCAATCCAATAAAGCATTGTCTCATTACTATTCAAACTATATTCAAAACATTTCGAGCTATGAATGATTTTAGTGGGTTATTATCTATTAATCCGTCCATAATTGAATCCTTATCTACTATAGATATTGACAGGCTCAATATTTAAGTGAAATGTGATATTTTTCTAACTACCAAAACATATCCACAATCAACAGAGGTTACTTATCATTCTTATTTATCCACAAATCTAATGATTAAATTAAAGTAAGCCTAAAAACTCTCAGCTAGACCACTCCTCAGTAAATAAGCTAAAAAAAACCCTCAAATTATTCTCAGCATTGTCAAAAGGTAAACAATCGAGGTGAAGGGTTAAGGGTGGATGTTCAAGCACATAATTATCTGTCATTTAATTTCAAACCCTCATAACTAGATCGAACTATCTAGAAAACGGTATAACCCATGCAAAAACAGTCTTCACTCAGGGTATAAGGGGATAGTAAAATGTAGCTCTAATCTACACATTGGTGCATTGGGTTAATTACTCGTGAATAAAATAATTAATAAGTTGTAGAGAAGAAGAAGGAGAGATACATACAGCATTTTGTACCTGCACATTCCCCGTGGACTGGACTCCATTCAGAAGCCCCATACTCTGGCCATTCAATCCCGTGGGGCTCGTCAGCTCATCAGAGTCAGACATCTGCAATTCAAAGATAATCAGTTAGTGAATTATACTCTTGACAACTCATATTATTTTATGTTCCCTTCAGCTGAATATCAAAAACAATAAGTTACAATTAATATCATCCCCGACCTACAACATTACAGTTTATAAGAGACAGTTTCATTTGACGAGGTAATCCAATCTGTGGTGAATAGGGTAGGACACCCAACATTCATGACTTAACCAACAAGATTTTTTTTGGAATCTTCAAATCCCTGCTTCTAAAAATCCATAATTTATGTAATGGCATCGCTTCCCAAGTTGAGATGAGACGGGTGTGGTTTTCAAGCATGAAACCGCAGAATAGGATGTAACAAATTTTTAATGACATCAACAGAGAGGACATTATTCCTTAATCAACGAGGGCCGCGTAATTAGCCAGCTTCATCATCTTGTTGGATAGTACGGATTTTTTTATTTCTCAAAGAATCACCAAAAACTAGTTTGCCCCTCTGACTCGGTGTGTCTTTTAAATATTCATAATAATTTGCATACACTTCACATCAACTCATAATGAGTCCATGATGTATTTTACAAGTATTTTAGAAGCCCGCTTGCTTGACTCTTAAATGGAGTTGTCCCAGCATCTTCCATTCGACTATTTATCTAACAGACCCCCCTAAAGGAGCTCGGACAAATGTAAACAGCCTTCTGAGCCCAAGAAATGCAGTGGGAAAGCTATCTTTGCTTCTACTACAAGCCAATTGTGATAGGAATGTGAATTTTCCGCCCGGGTGGTGATGTTATGAGCTATTTAGTAGATGAGACAAGGGAGTAAATTACAACTCGAGTACTTGTCACCAAAATTAGCATAATGAGGTCACTTGAATGTTTCAAGGGGGAAGGATGTTATCATACAAAATTTAACGCGTGTACTTTTCCACTTCCAGCCCGTCTCGACATTAGGACTCGCCAAATGAACTCAGCTCCCGGGATTCTTTAACAATCCACTGTTTTCGTAGGTAAACCAAATGCCGGGGTCCGGAACCCTGGTAAGGATATTGAAATCTAAGGTGACTAACTGCGCGAATGTGGTATTACAAAAGTAGGCTGAGGGATAATAGTGAATGGAGATGTGTACAAGTCTAAGGGAGTTCTCATCAGTTTGACCCCCCTGGAGTGGAAAAAAACTCGAGTGGAATTAATGGCCGATTTACATCCCCTTTGCCTCGTGCGTCCAGCCACAAGTGCTTCCACACCCAATTTATTTTACAATGTTCCAACAGACCAGTCTCTCTGCTTTAGTCCACACTATTTACCAAACGTGTTTCTTGAGGTTGAGAAACAAAGGATTCCTCCAATAAATATTATTATCATTATTATTATTATCATTATCATCATTATTAATATGCAGCGGTCGTACACGATCTCGCACTCTTTTCAAGCTTACGAAGGACTGGCTGATATTCTCTGCATTACTAGAAGCGACTTTACAAGTCTAACGTTACGTTACAATGGGTTTCAAAAACTTGGAGAGAACTCAGAGCCTCAGACTTTGAAATTTAATCATTTCTTGAAATTTAAAATATTTTAACAAAATTCAATTCGGGCTGTTCATTTACTACTATGGAAAAATGGATTTCCTGGATAACGCGATGCATCGATTTCTTTCAAGCCCACAACATTCGAAAAGATGTAGTTAGAAAATTTAATTGTCATTAGTAAACGCACAAGTCCAAATAAGGAAAGAAGTGAGATTTTTTTTGAATGTTTTGGATTATACTTGTTGAGCAAGACACCTGGATAACTTTGCTTAATTTGAAGTGAATCAGAAGTTCAGAAGTCACCTTGATTGATTACCTTGATCGATTAAATAGGATTGGAAATATTTCCAAAGCTTTCTCTCCAGAAGCCTCCCCCACTGTAATTGGAGAAGGCGAAGCCCAATAGGTTTAACAAGCTAATAAATTAATCTAATGTTCGACCAGTTGACAATCCTCTCCGTCAAGAACATTTCACTAATGAGACAATAAAATACAAGCCAAACCAACAACTTGCACAGGCTATTAAGAAAATGGTAGGAAACCAATCGGATTCCCAAGTCCTATGTCCAACCTGCGAGGACAAGATGATAGTATTCTTGCTATTAAAACAAACCAGCCCTCAATCAGCTAAATCCTTGTTGAGAAATACTGCATATCCATCCCTATGTAACATCTTACCTCCTTATTGTAAATTAAGTTAAATCAAAGGAGTAATATTGTCTCATGTCCAAACTCCCTCATCAAATTATATATTCAAAACTAGTTGCGAGTTGAATTAGAATTAAAATCATTTCAACCCTTTTCCAACCATTTTATACCCAAACTAAAAAAAAGTCAAAGTTCAACTACAAGTTAATATAAAACTTTTCATTCACTGACATTTCATCCATTTCTAATGGCATTACTAATCCCAAGATTTAAATCTTACCCTCCAACGAGTTGATTAATTGGATTCGTGCTTTTGTCATTTATTAGTATGTTCCCTTTCCCCTCTAGTAGTCAAGAATAGGTAGGGACAAGGATCCATAGCACTCACAGGCTTGGTATATAATCATAACACAAAGATTCATAAATATGTCAGAGATGATTAGATTTACATGAGCCCTATCCACGAGTTTCTTGTTAAATGTCATTCAAACTGAGTCTCGGAGGTTGAGCAAATTATTTTCATAAACGTTCATTCTCTGCACATAATATCCGCAACTCCACCGTCTCTCAATCTCAAGAGAAACATTTCGTAGCATGGAGGATATGGCAAGTGAAGCTCAAGAGCGTCAATTCGATTTAATCAGTCCGATTGAGCAAAGATTAAGACAGAGCTTGACCCTTGACCTTTTAAGAGGATTTGGGAAATAAATTTTATATAATTTACACAATTTTCTCACTTTACCACCGAGGGTGGCAACAGACGCTTAATGGGGTTCTAAATCTAAGAGAATAGAATAGAGGCTTAGTCTTCATGTACAAAACAGTATAACGTGAAATTAGGCTGTTGACGGTCTCTTTTAAATTATCTTCAAATTATTGCTAGTTACGGTTGACGGAAAAATATGGGGAAATAAATCAAGGCAATTTTTCTTCTAAATGGGAAGACGAAAGGATAATTGTTGAAGCCTAGCCCTACCCTTATTTCACACCAAATAATAAGGGCCCGTTCAAAAACTACGTCTACCCAATCAAATCGGAACTTATCTGACCTGCAACCCCAGTCCAAATCCATACCATCAACCTTACTAAATCTCTTGCTAGTGTCCCCCTCAAAAATTGTGTAAAATTGTGTAAAAATTACCCCCACTAATACTTTTCAGCATCCATCCGCCCCCCCCTGATAATTTCCAAATTCACGGGGCTTGATGTGGACAAGAGTTTTTATGGGCAGTCCATAGCGATTCCCCACCTCATCTCATGATAGCAATAAAATGTTGGAATAATTTAATTTTAATGGTAACCAAATATTCTCTAACCGCCGGGTACAGGGTTACACTGATTATGATAATCTATCATTATTATTATTATTTACTCTGTCTACATCACATGTCTATAATTATTAAGGAATTGCATGTTTAGCTATTCACCTTCAAAGACGAGACGTATGTACGTCCTACAAGGGAAGAACATTGTACACCTGCCCAATTTAAAACTTGAATATTATTCCATCACTAATTCCAATTATAAACGCACCCAACCCAAAGGAAATCCTACACGCGTCCATCTCGCTCTCTCCCAATTTACCTAGAACCGCTCCACTATTTCATCCTAACAATTGAACCACGACCACTTGGACTTTCGGTGCAAATATTTTATCAATAAATTTGCCAATCGTTCCCTTTTGCTAAAGTTACCAACTATTGCCAATATCCCCTGAAACTCTTTTGTGATACCAATGAGTCGAGTTGAGTGAGATTTAGGCCGACTCAACTCACGTGAGATGAGTTAACTCCTCAGCACCTTTGTGACTGGAGATTCGAATGCGGCATGTCGGCTTTAGTTTTAGCTGCGATTAATTTTTGCATTTTTTTGATTTTTATTAAAAACATGCAGCTCTAACCTTGTTCAGAGCCTCAGGTAGGGTTTGCAAATCCAGTTCCGAGCATAAAAATGAAAATCATATATATAGGCTCAATCATAAAATAAAATGGATGCGAAAATCAGTATTTTTTTCTTAATGGACATGGTTCAACAGTCCATGGATTGTTGGTCGATTGTTTTAGCTCTAGAATTTGTTGAATGTTGTTAGTCAATGGTTTTATTGGAAGGGATTTGGATTGCACAAGATATCTGTGAACTTTAAATTGATTCAGGATTATTATCTCGTCTCGTTCCTTAACGAGGGATTGGTATTTTACACGAATTGGATTATAATTGTGAGCTGGCTGGCAGTGTAATTGAGCTTAAATGATTTATAGTGAATGAGGTATATTTATGAAACCCACACAGAGTTATTGATGTTAATTAGACTCATTGGTAGTGGAAGGATGAGAAGGAACTGGATTCAAAAAAAGTTGATGACCAAGAGAATGGAGATGCAAAAGTAATTAATCTTGTCTTCGGATGGCTCAAATTATGTTGTTACAATTTATTTAATTAATTCTCATCAGGAGTTAAAGGGGTAATTTATCTACTTTTTTTGATCGAAACAAATCCATTCGTTTCCTTGATCAAAACAAGATTGAGGTTTTCTGAATATATTAAGTACACCTTCGGTTAATCAATGTCTATAGAATTGTGTATGGAATAATACCAGCAACGAGTGGAAAAGCCTCATTGTCTGGCAGTATGAATTTTACAAGTTTTTTCATTACCTTTGACAACAATTCAGAAGATCCTTGCCAATTTGTATTCCACCGAGCTTTGGCTTTTACAATTGAATCTTTCCACTCGTCCATTTTCAATCTTTTTTAAATATTAAAGTATTTAAAAAAGAAACAGAATTAAGGTGGAAAATATTTTTCAACTGTTTCAAAATCCAAAAAGTCCTAAGAAGGAGGATAGACACTCCTCAAACCTCAAGGAGGAAATAAACTTTGTGCAATTTAAATGAAATAATTAGCCCATACTGATTTGTCGAGATATAAACTAACGTTTCATGTATTTGTCAAGTTTCGGGTTATGTGATTAGTCTGGCATGTACTACTTTTTAAATTAGCGTTTAATTTGTAACAAACTATTTCAATTTTAGATTCATCAATCAGCTGCTACTTTTTTTTTTAAAAACCATAAAAGAGATATGAAACCAGAAGGAATGATATCCTTTCGTCTTGTGATAGTAAACCATTCACCACAAGGTCCACACCACAACAATAACCACAACGCAAAGTGTGGATGAATATGTACTTACAATAAAATCAACACACACACGACACACACTTGTGCCATTTAAAATGCATTGCTAAAAAAAACATGTATGGGAGATAAGGATTTGTAAATATAAATTATATTCTACAAGAACAACCCGAGTGATGATAAATGCGTTAAATCATCCTCAACTATACTCTAATAAAAGTTCACACTGATAAATCTCCCTTTTAAACTATTTAAAAATCAAATCAAATAAAAAAGCTATTTAAAAAAACTTAATTCTAGCATTTAAAATATAATCAAGACTATAATCAAACCTACTCCCAATTTTATCTTTACACATAGCTGCAATATACCACAACTCTTCCAAACTAATACCTACCACTTTCAAATCAACACAGCAATGGACAAACCAAAAAGGCCGTTAGTCATAGGCTGAAATGACATTAGAATTAAACTGCTTAAATCCCCACAGTGTAGGCAATGGTTCATAATTCCCAAGTAAATGCTGGGCTAGCAGCAGTCGGAAAGTGACACACCGGGTGTAAACTAAGTGGACTTGAATGAAAACCCTCATCACCTCATCTCAGCCATGAGCCGAGATTCACGAATAAAGCCCCACTTGCTAATTAATTATAATTCATTAATTAATTAGCGTTAATTGGATTGACGAACCTCTCTCTTGCAAAAATCGAGCATGGACTGATACCTCCTCCCTCCCAAGCTCTCCATCCGCTTCCGCCATTCCGAACGCTCAGTTCCACCAGAGGGGACTTGCTCCTCCATTCTTTATCCGATCCAAAATTTACCGACACTTCTACCCACTAGCCCATTAAAAGTTTAAAACCACCAACAAGTCCAATCCATGAAGCCCCTTGGCTATATTCTACAGCAATTAACTGCTCAAAGGGTTGGGTTCGCTCGCTAATTGTAAAATGGTACGGTGGGGAGATAGAGATGTACGTGGAGGACGGATTGGATGGAGAATGAAGGATTTTGAGTTTTTGGAGGGAGGTATGCCACCTTGGTAGTGGTGTGTGATTGTGATGATGATAAGCCCGACAGTGAGCTTATCCGTTTCCACTGTGTCTCATCATTATGTCATCCTAATAGCCTCTGTGGAGATACGTGTGGTGAGGATAGATTATATTTAAACACATCGTTCTGAGTCCACTTGCTTTACTAAACACTGAATTATGATAAAGGCACCACACAGTTGTGCAGATAACGAGCTCGTCCATAACCTTTCCAGATCAAAACTTCTACAGGGTTTCTTTAAATAGTCCACTCTCTCCTAGTTGACATTCCTTATCTCCGCTTCAACATGCTAATCCTATTCCAAATAAAGCCAGAGCGGTTTTTTCTTAACTAATAAAATTAATTATACTCTGTGTCACGCAATTTAAATTAACTCTCTACGTACAACCAGATATGTTAGAACTAACAGCTACCATTTCTATTGATAAACTTGGTAATAAAATTAAAAATTTAGAACAACGTAGAGTTTGCATCCGGAGAATTTAGAATAAAAATCCTCCAATTGTTTCAAAATACCCTGAATGGTTGCATCCACTTCCTATTCACTTTTATGTGTTGGATGTTGGATATGACTAATTATTTACTTTGCCTCCAACATTCCTCGAAACATAATTAATTCAATGACCAGACATGGAGGGGTTTCAAATCTCATTGGTCTATTCCGACAGTTCCTCATGGGTGGCTATTGATGCTGAGGAAGCTATGAGTTACAGTCTCAACTGTTGATTCAATCGTTCCACTCGAAGGTAGTTCCATAATAATAATAATATTACATGCCTATCATTTATGATCACTGCATTTGATATTCCGATTATGATATCGTCAAACCGAGGATGACGGACCGGTATGGGTCTAAATTACCTGAGGTCCAAATTTTAATACTCTCACTCTCTTTGAATAATCAAAATAGGGAATTAAAAGATTCTTCAAACATTTTAAAACTGTATGAACGGATTTTGCAAATCAATTTTTAAATCTTCATAAACGACTTATCTCATCTCCAGTACGAATTTGAGCTTGGTGGAGATTTTTTAACGTTGACAACACAAGAAAATGTTATGAAATTGATTTGTTGGTCCATAACTTGTACTGCATTCTAGTTCCGCCAAAGGAATACAATTTATTCCAAGTTTTGTAGACCGCCATTCACGTACAAGGCATATTTAAAAGCCAAGGAGCTCAAATCTAACCTGGAATCTCCGCCCTTTTGATTATTATTATAATCTAGTACAACAAGGCCGTTTTTCGTATTCAAAAACAAGGGAGATATTTTGTCAACGGGGTTTTGATCTACTTTGAATCCATTCTGACTGCTAATTGATTGACATTTCATCGAAACTTTCCATCTCTAATGTGTCCCCTCCCTTGAAACTACATGAAAGTTATTAGCACGAAATGCTTGTGGAGTATGTGTACGTTGATGATGGAGCCAGGAGTTTCTTAGAGATGGACGGGGATGATAAGATTTCAATTAATAATCCCCTATTGTCTTAGCCCAAGAGACATCTTTTACAAATAAGGGACCGCAAGGATGCAGAGGTGGTTTCATCTCAAAATCCATTTCAAAATAAACACCCAAATCAATCTGATCTGTAATGACGAACATATAATACATGCCCCCATAAATGGCACTCCTTGCTACTGTTGCTACCTTTTTATTCGTTTGCACTGTCAACTAACATGATGGAGTTTCAAATGTGTTGTCCCCTCAAAATAACTTGAAGCTCAAAAGTGGACAGGATGATGAAGACGTGTGTCACTCTCATTACCTCAACCAGATAAGGGAACAAAGGCAATACAATTCTGCTAGACTTGGGGAAGTCAAAATATAGGTGCAAGAGATGACTAATAGCCACGGATGTTGTCAAATTATAATCAGCTTCACATGCCGCTCTTATCAGTATGCAATTGAGGTAGAAGCTTATTATACTACCAGGGTATCAATCAAATCATATTACAGTCACCCATCGACTCATGGATTCTTTTTCAATGGAGACATTGGATATGCCTTTGAATCTCACAGGGTTCATCGTTTGTGTACATTTTGGGGTCATTATGAATCATGGCGGCACACCTCAATGAGTTACGGAGTAACTGACCCTCTTTTAAGGATCCTTGATTGATTTCGGTAGGGACAGTCAGGAGGGGTGTTATTTAGAGGACTCACTTGAGATGGAACGGACGGTGGTATGGGTAAATAAATAAAGGAGATGGAATTGTCTGACGGAACTTGTTGACTGAGAATCAATTGCTAAATATAAATGCGGATCCCTGGTATTACGTGTTAGATTAATATATTTCATGCAATCTAAAAGCATTCATTCTTGTGAACAGATTCATTGAGGTGGAATGGTTTTAAATTATGGAGAGTCGAGTCTGGTACTAGTATGATATCATCCAATAATGAAACATACTATGAATTATTATTAATATGAATTTAATTATTATTAATTGCAGTGTACAAACAGATAGATGTGAGTGTGTGTGAGAAATGACTTGAGATGATCTCATCTCTCAAATCCTAGTGAATGAAAATCCCTAAGAATATTATTATTATTATTATTATTATTATTCGCTTGGCAAATTACAGACTAATTAATTCATTTAAATATTAAAGGCCGGAGGGGAAACAGGCTGAAAATTCTAGTTTTTTTCATTGGAAACCCTTTAATGAATGAGTCAAATATCAAGCTCCCTTCTGGATCGATCACTGTCAAGATTTTTTCAAATCGATATTTAAAATAAAATAATCTTTCAAAATTGTAACAAATGAATTGAAAATCGCATTGGGTTTCCAATATAGAATGTTACTGTCTTTAACCTTCAGTATTTGGGGAGGATGGTTCAAATTTAAATTTAGGAATTTCTCTGTCTACATTTTTGAAACGTAGTGTATAAAGGCGTGTTACATATATCCCCATGTTATTTAAATACGTTAGGAATGGTTTTGAATGCGTGCTCCTGCCATTGTTATACAGAGTAAGAAGAACAAGTTGAACAAAATGTCCAGAGAAAAAAAGTTGAGAGAAAAAGAGATGAGTGATTTGTTTAAATAATAAATCCTTTGAGAATTGTGGACTAATAAGGACATGGGATTTTTTTTTGAGATGACTCTTAAAGCCTTTCCAACTGTGAGAGACGTCTGAACTCTGAAGAGACAGTCAGGTGGGGATGCAGTCCAAATCCATCATCCCAGTTTATCATGCACACGAAAAGAGTCGTTTAAATGAAACTAAATGAATTATTTCCTTCTCCACTGCCTTTTAAAAACATATTCCAACTTTTAAATCCCGTATGGAATTCTTGAGGTGACCAATTATGGCCCTAACAGACCACAACATCATCAAATGGCAACATCAAATGGAATTAAATATCCCTCTTCCACCCTTTCTAAACCTTAAAACGGCGTACTTAAAACCTTTAGAAAAGCACCCGCAGTTCTCACTTTCTGATACGACAAATCCTGTCTTTTTCGGCAGTTTCCAAACCAGTCTCTTGTCATTTATACTAATTTATAGTATTCAATAAATGGTTCAAAGGATTGAGTTTTATATTTTTTGTAATTCAATGCATTTAGTATATAAAAACTTTAAAAGAGTTCCGAACCCCAAATTAAAATAATTTAAAGCTGCTGAGACTGAAAATCAAAACGTTTAATAAAAAGCTAAGTTTCAAGGGGAAAAGTTTCCAATATAATAAATCTTGCCTAATTCTGTATTTTTGGATTTAACTAGCATCTAATTTATTAGCTTGATATGATTATGATTTTTTTTCTCCATGCAGATTTAGGGGAGGAGAGATTGGAAAATGGTATTTAAATATTTGCACAGATATTTGTGATTTGTATAGAAAAGGGATAGATGATAGAGAAATAGTATTAAATTTCTGCACTACTCAGCCGTTTCAAAGAGCTCAACGTTTTTCTCGTTCTCGAAGGTTCATGAAGAGGAGAGAATAATTTTGGACTTGACCTTCTCTATGTTTGGGTACGAGAGTTTTGATGTGGGCGAATTCCTCGACATGAATGACGACAATCACGGAGTAGGTACAACGTGACTTGGGAGAACGCGTAATTAACTATCCATTTCGTAGTCTAACATCATTTGTGCCACCTTCACTTCTTGTTCCCTATTTCAGAATCCTTTAACCGGATTTAACGTTTACATTTCACACTCATCAAATCACTCCATATTTTTATCTTTACCTTTGCAAAGATTATCAAACCATTAGTTTATGCTCCTCGAATTACAGAATTTTTAAATTCATTAAATTCAAAGCAACTTACGCATCAAAAGGGGATGGACAACGTTAAGCACATTTTTAAAATCATTTAAAAAAATTTCAAACGTTTTAGCAGATTTTAAAACTTTTTATTCTGAAATTCCACCCCTCTAATATATCGATAATTTAAAACTTTTAGTCTCATTCCATAAAATAGTGTTCAATATTAAATATTATATTTTGTATATTCGTTCAGCATCGTATATGTAACCTGTAGAGTTTGATAAAGCTTCCTAATCAGATTACATCTACTAGAAGTCTGATTATTTAAAAATGATCATAGCTATTAGATGAGACGCACACAAAATGTTATTCAAGAGTTTCCTTGTGGACTGATACAATTTTTTTAAACGGAGTAGTTTGAAGGTAGACAAGAAGACCTTGAAGTCTATCCTTTTCTCGTTTTATGACACCACTTTATGATTCATCAATGACATTTTAAATTAGTTTAATGTCCACAACTGTGATATTGACTTGGTGACCAATTCATTAATAAGATTTTAATACCACTCTCGTCTAGTCAACTCCTCCTGGGTGGTAAAATCTGAAAGCCTATCAAATTTCGCAAATTCTTGGCCTTTTCTCTTGTGAATCTTTCTCGACTTCTTCTCAACTAATTGGGGGGAAAGGTAATAAAGAATGTTTAAGCATTCAAATGAGCGTTCGTAAAATACTTTAGGCGTAACTTAATAGTTGTTTTAAGAATATAGAGGAAACTCTCGTTGGTTCATTCAACTGTTTTTTAAACTAATGGCTTGTTCAGCTGCTCCATTGACAACTCCAGTATTATTTAGTAGTACAAACAATTACAATGACAAGCTAGAGAGATGAAAACCCCAACTACTGTTAGTCTTTGCAATTTCTGGCTCGGTTAGTGGAAACGTTTTGATCCACTGTTTTCTATTACGGGCATCTATCGTTCTTAACGTGTCATGGGAATGAAAAATCCTCCAAGATTTATCACCAATTTCGAAAAACTTACGAGCCGATCTGGGGAAATTATTTAGCTACTCGAGGCATTGAGGCTTAACTTTGTGAGATGAATCTCAAATTTTAAACTCCATAGCACGGCAGTCCATTCTTACTTTGTACTACTTATTGTTAGAGACGATCAAAGGAAAAGCGAAGAATTTTCCAATCCAATAAATATCACCCAAGTCTCCCTCTGAATAATAGGGAGGAAATATGACTTACCAATTTCAAAATCACTTCACATTCTGTCTAAATAGCTCCACCACAATTACACACAAACTCACCCCTAAAACTGAACGCGAGATAATATTTTTATTTCTGAGCCCAAGAAACAGATTGGAAACGAAAGGATTTTAAAACTTTTGAGAAAAACATGTTTTTCTCCTATTCCAACTTTGCAAGGAGACGAGAAGAAAACAGCTGGATTTATAATCCCAATTCCTAATGCAGTTTAGTCCACAGAGTTCAGTTTACGTCTTCCCTCTCTCAAGTAACGAACCTTGGAGCGTTGTGAAAAAAATCCTCTTGCCCGTATGGTACGACAAGGTCTGCCAGAACACAACTCCCTCAAATCCGAATATCCTAATCAGCCTCTCTCTCTCATCCTGGCTGACACTGACTTTGCTAAACAGTCACGAAAAGCCCTCATCTGTGTCAGTCAGTCTGCAAAAGCCAATAACGATTTTAAGGATATGCTTCTTCAAGAAAAAAAGTGTAGAGGATGATGAACGGCAAGGGGAAAGACAATTACCATTAGCCTAGCTAATATGATAAATCCATGTCATATCATCATAATAATGTACTTTGTGTATTGTAGATACTGTCCATCTACTACCCGGGTGGTTCAACGGCTTCAAGTCACATGTCACAATCTTTAGAAACTGTTTTTTTTCAATGAATCAAACTCGATTCGAAGTGAACTACAAGATGAGAAGTGGATTCAAAGAGCAGAGCTTATAAAAATATGACTGGTTAAATTATTTATTTTTTTAAACTATCCTAAAAAAACCGATTCGGTTTTCTCAGTATTTTATTCAAGAAATTGTACCCTTCTCCGCTCTCTTAAGCTCGTACAATGTGAAGACGGTTTAAGTTTAATGGGGACATAGGAGAGATAGCGCCAGTAAATACAAGCGTACACACATCACCGAGCATACGGAAAGTCAGCAAGTATTTTGCAAACGGACCGATTCAGTCTATTTGGATTCTAAGGAGTTGAGGTTGAACTAATTTTAGTTTTTGAAAACTACACACACGTAAGAAATGCCACCTCCTCCACCCAGCCTTCCCTCCACACATCAATACAGCCACACCGTGTACTACAAGCCCCAAAAAGCCAATACATAATTACTTGGTCCGCCTCTACATTTTAGCTCAGAGATATCTTGAGAGACAGTGTGGAGGACTGGCCCTCCTGGTCCATGAATGGCATGGGCGTATACTACCCCCTGTCACTCATTCAGATAACCCATGTGATCATTCCCAACTCCTAAAGTTCCCTTATCATCCTCCTTGGAAAGGTGACTGCCACTTAACTCCAATGAAGTCCTACGTAGGTAGGCAGGGAGTTGGATGTTAAATCACCTTGAGATAAGCCCCAACTAGGCCAACTCGTTTTAAAATAATTTAACAAAGATAAGAAGGCCCCACTTTACTTCCCCTCACTGAGGTGGAAGAGTTGTAGAATGTGACCCTGATTTCCCTCCATTAGCCTTCCTCAACAAGAAACGGAGAAGATTCATCCTTCCGCGTCCCAATTTTTCATAAATCGACCAATCAATTGACGTCATGTATCTTGAAAGGCCATAGGTCAACATGTCACTCCATTCTTTTCGAAATACTCTCAATTTTCAGAGCCAGCCAGGAAGACGGTGTTAAAATGGAGTCCATCCTGGTTGGATTTGGATATATTATCCAAAGAAAATAATAGGAATCATCTTGGGCCAGTTGCCAGCTCGATTGTATAGTGAAAACACGGCGTGATTGATGCTCGCTCGCATCGTGTTGCAAAGAGTAGAGCTTTCTAAGCTTGTAGTTTCGGTATGTGGTTGAAAAATAATATTTTAATTCTATAATAATCAATGGATTATTGGGGCTGTAATAAGAAGCCATTTCCACATCTTCAACCGTCTCATTTAGTCCTAGTCTGCATATTAACAGAGGAGAAATCTGCCACCACTAACTACTGAACCAATTAATAACACTCCTCTCCCCACCTGGACAAACACGCCAATCTTTCTTTACAATGAATTTTGTTCTCAGACTGCCACAAAACACTTGCTTTGCCACATCTGTAATCTTGTAATGGATTCTACAAAAATTATCTCATAAGAGGAAAAATAATAATTCCCCGATTATAAATTTTATTTATCGGGTAGTTCCATGAAAATTATATTTCTCACAGTTTGGCTCACAATAGGTGGCTGTAGTTTATTTATCATGAAAAGGAAAGCTACAAAGGAGCTGGAAAACGAATATGTTGAGTAATTTTTTGAATAAAATTCTTGTCATACTTATCAAACAAGGTTGTTATAAGTTGGGAAGGTTTTTTGGCACAACATCTCCCTCATTTTGGCATAAAGTTCCAAGATTTTTTCATACATCAGTTAAGCTCCAATAATCCCATCTACTTTTTATACCTTAAAGTATTAAAAGGGATTTTTATTGTGAACTCCCTTCCATTTCCGAAGCTCAATCAGTCAAGTCTAAAACTCCTCTGAGGGTGACACTTCCCCATCAACTTCAACAATGATTCCTGTACACACTTTTAAAAAAAACATTTCCTCGCCTATTTACAAACACTCGTAAAAGATTCTTATGTCTGTGGATACAATGCTGAATAATAAAGACTTTCGGCTCAAGTTAGTTGCACAAGTCATGGATTAATATTCACGGATGAATACCAACAACTACTCAAGGGGTTCAGACCTTCGTCCCAAATGAGCCCGAAAGGCCAGAGGTTATCGACACATAAAGTTGGCAATCGGATTCGATAAAAATGTATGGATTGGAGGATATAAAGTGGAGGGAGGATGAGTCACCCACCACCACCCTCTCCGTCCATCTATCTCAGTCAACGACTTGGAAAGCCTATAGGAAGAAGATGATGATGAGATTTTTCTTGGATCCAATTTCCACAACAGAGTACAAGAGCAAAGACCTAAAACATCTCCGAGCTTTTTTTTTCAAAAACATTTAAAGGATCGGCTCTCTGGGTTGATGAGTCAGTTTCTTTTCTCTCGTTTAATATTCTAGTGTAGAGAGATAAATAATTCCTACTCAATCTTGGAGGGAATAGGTGGGTCACTCTCATCATATCATTACCATCATCTCAGACTTCTGTAATGTCCTAGGAGCTTCCACCCTCCTCGATACTCGTCTTATTATGACAAGTCCAAGGGAGCAATTAAAAAAACCATCTCCAAAGCTAGGAGATCCTGCATGGAGATAAGTTTTACGGAAGATTGTGTAAGGAAACACCTTCATTAGAAAAAGTCCTGTAGTCCATCATCGGAAAAGTCCTGAGGGTGTCTCGGGACAAATATGGACAAAAAATTACCTCCACGTGTACCCCCGACACTTTTACTACCGAGTCCACCTACCTCACTCACTCTTCCTCATCAAAACAATATCATCAACACTTTTCTTAGGAGCATGCATTTTTTTTAGGAAATTTCTAATTTACAAAAAAATCCTCTCTCCAAAATCAGTAATAGCCAGAGTGGGAACTTTTATCAGCCTTAGCTTGTCATTTAAAGAGGGATGAGTGAGCTTGGAATCTTTGGATTGTCTCCAGTGACTAATGGCCTGGACGTTGAGAAAAACGGGGCTGACTGATCCGGTTCACCTCTTGATTACAAAACCAGTCTGCTTAACTTATCCTAAATCTGTGTCCATTTAAAGACCGGAGCTCCACACACGTTCCTCCTTAAAGCTCACTGAGCTCTCTTAAAAGCTATAGAGATTAACAAGAGACTTGGCCCGCGTTGGAATTCTGTGTAACAAATACTCGTGTGTACATTGTGCATATTTATGCAGTCCCTCTGCTCAAACGATAAATATGGGAGCGATAACCTAAGTTTAAAATCATAACTGGTCTCCAACCTAATTACCCATGTACGCTCTCCTTATCATGATAATCATAACAAATGAAAACACGGAGTTATAATAATAATAGCTGGAAATGTTTTGGGAGAGGGACAGTTAGCGTTGGTGGCACAAGATTACGACTGCAAAGGAGCTGATTACTCGTCATCAGGAGACAGAAGAGCTATAAACAACCCATTGGTTTCAATTACACGAGTCCACGTCGTCTTATCTTAATTTATTTAAAGGCCTAGCCATAGCCCATGAGATATCATAAATATTATTCTAGATTTTTTCACACTACAATCTGCGTTATCAGCAAAGCTTTCCAAATACAAAATCATAAATAACTAAAATAAAATACTACAGTTACTAGCTGAATTACGAAATTCCTTTGCTCATTTTTATCTAACCCTTTAAGAACTTGGTACTGCGTATACTGAGGGGCTGTTTAAAATAGGGCTTGCTGTACAATCTTTAAGAGTTAGTTATGTGGCAGACGAGCGGACATTCCACGAGATAAGCTATTTACTCACACCACTCATATATCTCATTGAGAAACATAATCTCCGAGGTGTTAAGACCAACCCATGACTATTCACATCTTTGACCTTTCCAGAACACACGTATTTTAAAAATTCACACGCACATAAATTACATAAGAAACTATAAAATCTCTGCAAATTTTCAATACCAGGGCATTCACAAATGTAGCTTGATCAAAAGGGGTCAAAGGGCAACACCACACCGATCCTAAAAGTAACTTACATTCGTGTAATACTGGCTAGTAGTGACACTTTAGAGCATCCCACAAGGAGGGGGGCACTCGGTCCACATGGTGTCTGAACAGCCCCTGGGACGAGGTGTGCAAGACGTGCGATAATAAAGTGACAAGTCAGTACAACTACAAAGGCTCGTTTTCTGAGCCTATTTTCTCCGTGTTAAAAAGAGTACGGCGATGGCTTATCCAGATAATAGTTTCATGGAGAGAGAATGGCATGACAGACCAGCGGTGATTTACCGACTTGGGTTATTTCAATAAACGGGGGACAATGGGACAAGATAAGTTTTTAGGATTTTAACTTTACCCCAAGTTCTACATAAATCTTCCATTCCCCTTAAAATCGGCGTCTGGCAGAGAGGAAACTAGCAAATACTCTCGTGTTAAAAATATGGTGGAAAAAATAAACTAACAATGCTATCACAAGACAAGTGGGAAATCCCCCCACGTATTTTTTTTCAAATTTAGGTAATGGGTAATAAATATTCCTGTGGGGTTATATTAAAATACATCTCTTGGGATTATAACGTGTTGGATTCTCAATCAGAGTGAAATATTATTATTTCTCCTCCATCCTCCCACGTGGCTAAATCAATTGATATGATTCCATAAATGATAATCCAATTAAAATTATAATTCCAGCTCTCTGAGCGAAGGAACGACAATGCGATGGACTATAGGAGCAGAATGTGGACAGGGCCCAATTCTGGTTTAATAGCGAACCCCCACTGCCTCAATTTCTAAACGGAGACAATTTTGGAGGCTTTGTCACATTGGAATTTACATGAGAGTGGGTTGGGAGGCAATTGGATTATTAATTAACTACTGAATTTACATGCATCCATTCAAATACGGCTAGAGAGATGGATGGGTAATTTAGTAGGCTCTACAGGGTGTTTCATTCAAACACTTTGTACCATAAATAAATTAAATCTATTTCAATTGCAAATTCGGAAGTGATTGCTCTGTGATACTTTTTTAATCCAGCTGGAGTAGAATAGTTTAGAATTTTAAGGAAATTATATTTCATTTCACCGCCCAATTTTGTGCGAAACACCCTGTAGAAATTAACCGAATCACCCTGTACATTCAAATGATAATTTTTGCCGATTTTTGCAGAAAGTCTCAATGTTTTGTCTGCTTTAGAATTCAGTTGTCGCCATGCCTGAACGGACGTGGGTCTGGGAGAGTATAATAATTAATAAATCAATACACTGAGATTTATAAAACTCCACTCCCCGACTACAATACTCAGTTGAGATGACGTGCAAAAATCCACATGTCAACAATGAGCTATTTATCAAAGATATTATTATTACGAGGAAGGGTAGGTTTGGCTTGTAAACTCTTAAGAAGGTATCATGAGGATCATCACATCATCCTTAAATGACTCATCCGAGGGAACGGATTACGATGACTCAATACATTTAGCCAATCAATCAAGTCATACTTATACACGAAATCAATTTTACAACCTCTCCTTCTGATTACTAATTCAAATACAATTAGTTTAGAGACAGGCTGCTTAAATCCCAAAGCCCAGGTCACTTGTGGAACAGGTTAAAAACGTTTCTACTAGATAAAATTCTTCCACTATCAACAATGTAGTAAAGTTTATGTTAATTGAATATAAATAATTGATAGTGTTACCATGTCCATGAGCTTGTTGTGGTCATTCGTGGATCCCAAGATGTCCGAAGGGACAGTGACGCTTCTTCGAAAGAGCCTCGGCTTCCGTAGCTCAGTGGACCCCATCCGGCCCAAAGAGTCCGAGTCCCCGTCCACACTCTCACTTTTGAACATTTTAATCATAACTTGAGCCTAACCTCTTGAGTCAACTCAATTAGTCCTTTCTGTCTACCTCTGACAAGGGAATTATGCGGTGGAACAATGGATGACTGAACAATCAGAGAACAATTGACATCAACTTGACCACCACAACTTCTGATCACTACTGAACAATGGTCTATAAAATGTGATACAAGAGTGGACCACTATGGAGTGTCTTGTATACGAATGTGTGTACGGAGGTCCACTGAGCCGCCTTACTGTTTGCTGTAAAAATCCCACCTCCCAACAATGACAGACCCAGTCTGATGATCAACAATGAGCCAACTCTGGTCTCTTCTATTGTTATTCTCATATGAAACAAGACCAAGTGCAGCACTAGCAACACTGCTCATACGGATTTCTAATTCATTCATCCCCCGCCATATGAGCTGAGCTGGGATTATAATAAATTAGATTGCATCTTACAAAGTACAACTCCAAGTCCAATGACTCAGCTGGACATTTCCTCGATTTCCACACTCCCGAACCTCGGCTCAGTTTCTCAAGAAACAGTTTGAAAATGAGAGAGAAATTCTTTCTCTCTGTCCCGAAAAAGAAGAACACGTGGAGGGTGTTAATGAACAGATCGTGTTTATCTGCAAAGCTTTTTGTGCGCTGGAGGTAGGATGATAATTAATTAGGGCCGTATAAAGAGCCGAGTTGATTGGAACGTTAATTAGAGTTGATGTTGAGTAGCCTAGCGTGCAAAGGACGGTCCACCCAGTTGAATTAAAAAATTAAATGAGAACCATCCAAGCCAAATCAATTAAGATGATGATTGTTGGATGTTGGACACAAGAATTTATAAGATGGGAGTCTTTTTCTTTATCTTTGTCTACAGGCTTGATTGCTGATTGGGTTTTCAAGGCTTTTCTGTTCAAAATACATCAGACCCTTCATGTTACATACAAATTACAGAGAGAGAGAGATGGATAACAAAGCATTCACCACAACAGAGAGGACGAGGACAAAGGGCTATATTATTCACTAATTATTATTATATATTGTCATTATCATGAGAATTATTAACAATTAAAATGTACCCTGTAACCCCTTGTAGCAACACTCGTACTTGTCTCTTACAAATTCAGCCGTACTTTTTATTCAATTCCATTTCCCTTTAATTTACCAAAACAAAGTCGTCAAGTAATTTACAGAGCCTCTTGTCCAAGTTGTCATCGTTAAGATATTAGGCTTTTGAAAAATGTACGCAGTTTTTTTTTTCATTTCAAAGAGCTGCTGCTAATCTGTTGTGCCATGAAAATAATAGGACTAGATAAGGAATGACTACTAATTTACTAATTAAAAGGACGTGGCAAGAATTAAGGATATTTTAAATTGGATTGAATGGAAATGAATGAATTTTATGAAAACCTAGTGAGGGAGCTGGCAAAGGTTGGAGGCAAACTTGTACACTTTACATGTGTGCATGAATTTATTTTTATAGTCAAGTGGATATTTTTACGACATTTTCAAGACCACTTATTAGGAATATGATTGAAAAGTGTATCTGCCGACACAAGAGGTGGTGGTGGATTTATATTAACAACTTTGGGATGAACATTTATGGAATTTCCCCGTACTCGATGGACACCTCGGCTCTTGGCTCATAATGACTTATAGCTTTTTTCTATTCTCTATCTCACACACATTTTTCAGACTCAATTGTAATTAGACTACTTTTTATCAACTTTATCCTCCAAAGTCAGGGCATATTGAACTTTTGAGAATTGTATGGATAACTCTTTCGTGCTAGCAACTAGAGAGAGAAGCGGGGATTTATTAAAGGCCTCGAGGACTTTTATGTCACTATTTTATGGTTCAAGTTTACTCTAAACAGCCCAAGCCAACTGCTCTCGTTTCTGGGGGGAGGACTCGCAGATTTATAGACTGGATCTGAATAATTTAATTCTAAATATTTAACTACTTGACCAACAGATTAGTCTATGCTTTAAAGACACACACACACACCTAGCTTAGGTTCCCTATCTTGTTTCCACTCCAACTCACATTTGATTTATATTTACAGCATCGTGTGAAACATTTTAACAATGACTCAGATACTTATTAGCAAAACCAGCAAAAATTTAAAGACTGTTTCTCTTTTTCATTCGTTGATTGTAGGAGGGAAAAAAGGCCCTTAATAAAATCCATCCCTGCCAATTTTAATATACACATAATATAATAACACAGGGGCTAGTCTGAAATCAATTGGTTCTGGTGCCAACTGCCAAGTGTCAAAACTCCATACACACAGTTCATCCTAAATCGCAATAGAAAAGTCTGGAACATGGTAAATTTTCTATAGAACGAGGAATAGGTATTTTAAAACTCCATGCATCATAAATTGCATGGTCTTTGAAAATCTTCGTTTAAAACTTTGAACCAACTTTCCCAGCCAGCCCCACTAAATATGGATAAATATGGATCAACTTTTTTTCATATCAATTTAGCCCAAAGGTTATAAACTTTTTAATCAAACAACTTTCCTGGCTTCACGTAAACATGAGGCTCTAATTCCCAAGTGGACTGGCCTCTTAAAATACGGAACATGTCTTTAACAGATTTATAACTAGTAAATCCTAATTAAACTCAAAGTACAGCTGAATTTGTTTGCAAAAAAAGGACTGGGTATTTAAACTATGAATTGTAAAAGCCACAATACCGATTTAAAATCCAAGTGTAATTTCCTTGTGAACAGAAGAGTGAACAATATTATTTATAGACAAGAGAGTGAAAAGTTGTGAGATGAGAAGAACACACGACACCTTCGTCCTGTTGACACTTAAGAGAGACACAACACCTGGCTGACTAATATTATCGCCTTTTAAAGAAAATCCACTACCACCACCACTCGTCCCTATTTCTACCTTTTCATTAATCCACTTATAAACACACGAGACTAGTCACAGCCAGAACATTGTCAGAACGTTGTCTTTAAATGTGAGCACGGGTTGACCACAAAGTCCAATAAAAACGCGGATCCTCCGATCCGAATCTCATTCTAAGCTTTTTCACATTCCCTAATGATCAACAACGTCAACAAGTCTCGGTTAAACTGGGGATATTTTGATGGTAATGTTGGCAATAAAATCCAAGATAGCTCTTTAATTACGAGTAGGTTAAAGGAGGAGGACGTTGTGGACGTAAAGTGTGGAGCAAGATTGGAGTCTCGGGGTGAACTGAAGAGGTGGTGGATTTCCTCCGAGTGTTGTTCTTGCAAAGAGTTGACTATTTTATAAATCCCTTTTATACGGACTGTCCATAATAAATGAATCCAACTCCAACTCCTCTCTCCTATACTAAACGCCTTATGAGCACTTTTGTAGTCAAAATCTTCTTCTTCAAATGTATTTCATTACAGAGAGAGAGAGACGAAGAGACGAAAGAGAGAAGAGTAGTACTCTCTAGTACACTCGACACTATATCTTGGTATTCAAGAGTAACCACTTTGGATAGACAACTTGGACCTATATCTACGTAATGGTTAAGACAGAGAAGACCCTTCTTCACAAATAGACTTGGCTTGGATTGGCTTGGGAGGATTGCTTGGTTTTTTTTATATTCTTAATGATCGTCAACATTTGGTCGGGTGGTGGTGGTACAACTCTCTGGATTCCGTACTTGTGAGCATCTTTCGATAGAGTCTTGGCTTATTTGTGCCCTTATTTTAAGTCCAGTATGATCAATAAGTATTTAATATCTCCGTGATGGACATGGTCGTTATGGTTAATATCCTTACCGCGGTCTTTTTGTGTTTGGGACAATGGGTATGTTTTTAAGATGGGATGGATGAGCATCAAATTATTGAATTGGAGAAAGAGCTTTCAGTCACGTGTGGGACATTTTAATTGTCTTGTCTTGTGAATGGGGGAGACAACTTGTGCTTTCTTATGTTTTAGGCTGATTCATATGCAAGAATTATTTTATTCTAATTTTAAAAAGGACATTGTAGGGTAAAATCTAGTCTAGAAAACTTCTACATATTATAGAACAATGGACGCAAAATTTTATGTTCCTCATCTCAAAATCTACACCATTTCGATATACTTTTCTAGATTGAAAATAAACTAAAAACCTGGGTAGTTAAAAAATTATTTAGATGCCATAATTGTTATGTCTAGTTATATTGTGTCCACAGTAAGTGAGGATTTTGGTCAAGAGACAAACAATTTTTTCAATGAAAAGTGTCCAGGGAAATAAAGAAAGTAAAATTTAAAACTGGATTATGTATTTCAAACCCTTTGATCTGAAAAATCCAAAATTAAACAGGTTTCGAAAAAAAAAACAGAATGGAACAATGTTGAAAGATTAAACCTTTTGAATAGTTGTGACTAACTCCGAATAGCTAAACCGAATGAAACTAGAATATCTACCCACCTTATTGAGCGGGTAAAATGAGTAAACTCTTAGGTAATAAACTAAGAATCCGAAAGTTTAAAAGCTCCATGAAGAACGCGGAGCCAAAGTTAAAACCTTTGAGGAAAGTCTTAAATAGTGAGTAAACTGTGTTGAGGAATTTTGTGTATAATTTAAATTGGAATTGAGACAAAACGGTAAATCTCATGAGAAGGAGAAGTGAATAAGATTGAGATTGGACAAGTTAATAGTCCATGTGTGTAGTTAAGGGTGGCAAGAACAGTGTCATTAATCCAGTGGGACGATAAGTTTGGATTGTGGATAATGATTGGTGGACGTCCAAGTCACAAATCCCAAAAATAAACACTGTTTCCCCTCAAAACTAACCTGACACATTTCACTCTCCTCTCTTTCCAAATACAGAGATCAAAAATCCACCTATTCAATCTCTAAATCAACCATTAAATTTCTTGAAAAACCCCTACCTGGCCAAAAAGTTCAACTAAACAATATGTCTTGGAACTGAGGAAGCTAACACTAGAAATTGATAACATTTTGTTATTTAAAAATACCCGGAAAAAAACGTTAATAAAATGGCTCAAGGTGTTGGGAGCAGTATTTTTTTGCTAAATGGACTTGTCCCAGATTTTAATAATAAAGAGTCAACCCCCGAATACCGGGAGGACAAACGTGAGTCATCCCGATCCTCCGAATTCCTCACCGGCTTGCCAGTGTGTACTGAACGGTTGTAAACAACCCAAGAACCCTGATATATTTTTACGCTTCCCCGAGTTGAGGTATCCCGACATTTTGATGAGTCAAGGTTGTAGCAAAGCGTTTAGTTTTTCTTCTCCAAATTCCTGTCTTGCATTAAATTTCGACACATGTTTGTAGGCAGTGTGTTACTCCAATTCCATACGCAATTGTGGATAGTGTATTGTACAATTTACCTCTTCAAGTCAAAAGGTAAAGGGGGACTTGAAATTTTAAATTATGAATCAATAAGACGCCCTTTTAAAACACTGCGTATTGGGGAGCCAGGCCGTTTTAAAATTATGAGTCTGACGGAGAAAACCCGTTTGAAACGTGACATAAAAATGACACCGTCATACTCGGCTCGGTTCCACGGCCTCAGACCATTTCTAATGTCGTATCATAAGTTAATTTTGGCACACTTGCTGAGCATAGACATGAGGGAAATAATACAGGGAGAGCCATGTCAACCCCGGTTTGGGATTTTCAGCAAGGCTTGCACTGACTCACATCAAACCCAAATAGCTACCCAATTCTGAGAACTGAATTTCGAAACTGATTGCAAGAAGTGTGCTTAAAAAAATGTTGACAAATAGACTTGTCACCAATTGGTGACGAATTCTTCGTAAGTCTACATCTTTGGTGTGTTCCCCATGGGGCGGGGGATTTATTATCATAGTCTACTCAAATGATTATAAGAGATTTAAAGTTTATTTCCTCGAAATGCATTCATTCATTTAGAATGATGCTCTACAAGATTTCAGTGGAGATAGTGACGTGGCCTTGGTGGGTGCAATTTTAATCTCCTCTTCTCCATTCAAAACCCACACCCCCTCTCATCTCAGATATTATGACACTCTCATCAGACTTCAATTGTAAATAACTGCACTAATCCCAAGTTAGTTAGCACAGCTTGAGGTTCACACACTTTAAATCTCACTTGTGCCAATTTGGTATATCAGTGGATTGGCTCAATGACTTTGGTGGTGGGGACAAGAGTTCACGATGACATTTCCAGCTCTACTTTTGCAGACAGGGGAATATTTTTTGGCGAGAGGATAAAATCTCACGTCCTTCTTCCTTCTTCCCTCCATCTTACTCATCGATAACTCCTCAGTTGTTGGAATTATTATTCACACCCGATTTAAAACCTGTCCAAGTTGGTGTCAACACAATTGTTGGATTTACTATCAACAGTTTATTTACGCCAGTCCAAGGGTTGGAGAGTAGAGCTGGGCTGAAATTCGATACTATTGGGTACATCGGGCCCTAAGAGCTTTTCAACGCTAGGGCACAATCTTTTCGTTACACCCTGTTGTATAACTGACAATGAGTGGAGTTGTTGGTCGCAACGTAATCCCCTTGGATGTCCCAAAAGAGGAAGATGCGGACATAGAAGGACTGGATGGGATGACTAGCTCAGCTAAAGCCCGTGTGTAGTGGTGGTGGTTTTTGTATTTATTTCTTCCTAAGGTTGGTGATCACGAGTTGAACTGGACTTTTGTAAAATGGCCACTTAGCATGTGTAATTTTCTATTGAATGGGTTGACTTGAGGCTTTTTTCTCCCTGACCCTGAAATTATTATTGTTAGAGCAACTCCACCCAAAACGTCTGGTCAATCCGCCCCACAAATACACACAATTAACTATTACAATCTACTACTAATACAAATAATCAATCCTATGAGACTCCTCATTTCATTCCACCGTCTCCCAAGTATGTTGCATTGGAAAAGGCCACAATAAAACCATGGATTCAACTCTCTGGTCTCCATTATTCAAATTTTACACACCCCTCCTGGACATATCCATCATCCCTCAAATCTCAACTCTCAAGAGAGAGCCAAAAGAGCAGAGAATAAAAAGCTGCGGGGTGCTTGGGTGGCTCGGCCCAAAAAATCAAATAAAAACTGTATCAAATCTTCCCAATCTCACGTCATAAAGTTCAATGGTCAAAATGCGGAGATTTAACTAAATGCCCCCGAGAAGGGGAAATTATACACACTGGACTAAGCAAATAAATATTTACAACTCCGTCCAGTCCACCTCTTGTACAAATCATATGGGGTGAGAGGGGATCATTAAATCTTGATAATAATTCACAAACAGTTCATAAAAGTGGTCTCTGCTTGCAAAGGGGTAAATGGTAGTAGTGGAGAGAGATGATGATTCAATCCCTTGGTCGGTGTGGCCATTACGAAAACCGTGTGTAATTTGAGGTTAGTCTGGATGTAATTATGGGTCTCAATAAACTACGACTATCGGACCATCATCCTCTTTCCCTTTAGAAAACACGGAGGGGTAATGGAGGATGAGAAATGAGCGCTTGGAACTACACGATCATCTTGTCCGTGTCCAGCTTGGATTTTGGACTAAAAAAGCTGAGAGGGGATGGGAAGATTGACTCGAAACCTGAGACTCGGATTATATTTCAGGAGACGCATATATGAGTCTTGACTAAATTAAAGGATTCCAGAGCCCACACGGCCCGGTTTCAATCTCTGTCACCCGCACCCTCGACACCCATGTTTTGGAGTTTTGATTTTTTAAACGATCAAAAGAGGGTAAAAAAATAACAAGTCTCTAGAGAAACTCGAGTAGATGGGGAAGGTTACGAAAAAGGAAGTGGCAAGAATATCAGGTCAAAGGTTAGGCAAAGTCTTGTTTGGGCTACAAGGGTTTTTACACTCGACTGCTCCAAGATGGATGGGGACACCCAGGGGAAGAGGCTGACAGGCAGAGTGGGATAAAATTTGGAATTAATTTATTTTTAAATGTTTTTTAATCCCTTGATAATACACTCAATGCTGGACTTGGAGATGGATCAAGTGCATTGTAATGTGAGAGATGACGGTTTGACTTTAGGAGTGTTGCTAAAAATGTGATGATGATGATGGACAGATCCCCCCATGACGTTTGACCAAAGGATATTTATTCTTCTCCCAATTAATGGATGAAACACTAACGATAATAAATATCTACACATACTAGCTCCAATCACTCATCCTTTTTAAACGTTTCCCCTTCAATTGAGCACTTTATAACGAGAGTGTAAAAACTGTAAGAGAACCTCAATCTAGTTTTTAAATGTTAAAAAAAAAATCAAACAAAAACGAAAATTAAATATAAATTGACAGACGCAAGAGGGTGGGGAATTTAATTAATCGAGGGATTCCTTTACTAAACCTTGGTGAGGGTCTCACAGTTTGAAAGTTGGAAAGTCCCCTACTATTATGAAACCTCTAAAAGTCGTTTGTCAGCTAGTGACCACTGTGACCAGGTACCACCCACGCGGGACTTTTTATAAATTAATTCCGTACACAAACAAGCCCCGCCGTGATATACCGGCAGATTGAATTTCATTTTATTTACTGGGATAAGATTTGATTTAGCTAGCACACTTTGCATCCCAAAACGCTTGAAAAAGCCCAGTCTACCTTGGAGACGTACGCTTCTTTTGTTAAATGACATATCTCCCAGAGCTAAACCATCCCATAAAATAGGTGAGAGAGATGGATGGAGGATCGAGATCCCACTCTCGAAAGTCTGCCATGTATTCATGTGAACTGTGAGAATTATGGAGAGATGTTTGAAGAGGCCATTAAAAATGAAAATTGTTTAAAAAAAAATTTTTTTTTTAATGTATGCAGGATCCTAGTGGCTTCTAGCTGCAATTAGTGATTTGGGGAGGTCAGGTATGGGTAAGTGAATAGTGGAGAAAACATGTCCACAAATGGCCTAATTAGAGTAATAAAGGGCAACCCACCATGCCGTGGCATTCGTTCATGTGGCCAGGAGTTGATTTCCTATTTGTTTAAGATTTTTCTTGGAAGTCATTGAGCTCAAGACTCAAGATGAGGACAATGGGAGGTATTTGCACTAAAATGACACATGAGACTCCCTTGTTCAATAATAACTGACCCACCCACCCGCTTTTATTATGAGCCTATTATACATTCCATATATATAAAACTGACGACAGACAAACAGACCACAGCACAATCAAAGGCTAACCCGTTGGAGTATTTATCTACGAAACTAGGCTTCGTCGTCCTTCCAGAAATTTCTACCAAATTGACTCATCTTTTCATTATAACATTTGTCAATTTAAACAAAAAATCCCATGGGCTAGTTGTACTTAAGATTAGTTACTTGTGTAACTCATCAAGATGATGAGGGGGATGAACAGACAGTTATCCTATTGATCGTACAAGAAAAGTTGACACTATCTTCTGTCATAATATAACTTAGCCTTTTCAGGTCAGAGAAGCAGATTTGAAAACATATGGCCTGCCAAAGTTGTCAATTAACCGACAAAGTAATCTCATTTTTTCAGAACACAAGATGGACTAACCTAAATTGTACTAAATAATAATATTTGAATAAAATTATACGTTCAAGTGCGTAAGTATCAAGTGGAAAATAACAATTAGGTAATACGCTAATAATTCCATCTACCATTTTATCGGCTTGTTTTAATTCCACGCCAATCACCCTGTCAACCGGACAGTCGCACGTCAAAAATCAAACGATTCTCTTGTTACTCAAATACACGAATTTGACCCTTGACCTGAGCTGAAGGACGGAGAGGTCTCATTTCATTTACTATGAGAAGTCCATCAAAGATGGGACTAGCCATTTAAGGAAAGTTACATAAATCTGCTGTACTCTTCGAAATCCATTTAACCCATCGACTGTGGGGAGATTTGAAAAGGGATTTAAAAAATCAAACCAAACTCACACAGCTCACACCTCCTCCTCCGTACCTGCCACTGCCAAGTAATTAACCAGCTTGGTGAATTATAATACTTAACTCTTAATGGGCTAAAAGATAGCCAGAGATTGAAAACCAGAAAGACGGGAATTCCAGGCGCAGACAGATTGGAATTTCTGCAGCTCAACAAGTTCATGTCCCATTTGGCAGGAAAAAATCCACTAAACGAATCCTCACGGTGATAACTACAAATTAGTTTTATTTAGCCAATAGTAGCTTATCTCATGATAAACTCCTTGTATAAATTTAAAGTCTATCTCTGACCTGAGTTTGAAGAAAAAAATTGACAGACATAGTAGGAAGCTTATCGAAAATTATATTAGCCTTATCAAATATATGGCCATGGTGAGTGTGTAGATGGACACATACCCGTGTCACAGCTTATGACATCTTTATTCGAGCCGGTCACTGAATTGATCTTAAAGTGTTTGGGGCTCTAGACTTTTATGTAGTTTGTAATAAATCCCAATTTAATAAGTAAATCTTTATGATGTCTGACCACCCTCGGCGAACTCTATAGTTTATTGTATCTTCAAGCCCAGCCGAGCTTTTTAAATATCAAAACTAGCTTAATGTCCCATGGCATTTGACACGTGTCACCTCCTTTGATTCGTCTTATCTCGCTTCAATCACTATTCCTTTGAGCTTTGGAAATTTAAATGTAATTGCAAGAAAAAAATATATCATTACCTTATTATTTGGATGGAAGACCATTAGTTCATTGGTTGAGTTGCTATTTATAGTATTGCTTCGTTTTGATAAGTCCTCTGAGATTCTTTCCAAATCCTGTCAATCATATAAATACACTTTAGAATATGTTTATAGTTGGACTAACATGAAAAATCAATCTCATCCTTTTAAATAACTTTCAGCAGACAACTACTCTCGTAATAGAGTTTAACTTTTGATTTAAATTTCAGGATCAAACTACGAAGGACCGGCTTGTGAAAAACGAGAAATTTAATTTATAAAGGAGCTTTATTTTCCTTTAATAATTTTGAATTTTCAAACCATAATAAAACTTTGGTTTTATTATTTCTGAAAGCCACAAAAAAAATTCTTATTTGCATTTAGCACAACATTTATTATTTCCATTGCATCGTTTTCAAATTGATTTCAACAAAATGGTCCCACAACGCAAAAAAGTACAGTCACACTTTAAGCATTCAAGTATAATCTTAACAATATTATTTTACATGGGATTACACGAAAGACGTTAAAAGATTTAATACAAGCCTAATTCCCTACAGCTTAACTCCCATGAAATGGTTAGTCATCCCGGAATGTGGGATCAGAATGCGCGAAGGGAATTGCTTTGAGACTCACCGGCTTCAAGTCTTATAGTTAAGCTCCCCTATGATATCATTCTCGTTATAGTAATATTGGCAATCAACCTTAGCTTTTGATAACTCTAGGTGGCAAAGTAAACACTTAAAATACCCAAGGGATTTCATAGATTGAGAAATCCAGGATTAGCACAAATCAAAATCCCAGCGAAATAAATTGACAAATTCTAAGTCAATGACTCACTTCACAAACACATTTCAAGTCCAAGTAAAAAGTTTCAAAATCTTTTTGATCCAAGGCCAAATGAAACACCCAATTCATTTACATGCCTCAAATTATTTAAAATCGACACTTACCTCCCACAGTATTTGGAAATACCTTATATTTTAATTATCAGTTTGAGCTTGTCTATTCTTGTCCATAGATATTATTACTAGCAAATCTGGCTCAAAAATCTTAACTCAAAGTCACAAAAGTATTTGATTCAATCCAGTCCTCAGTTTCAACTCCATTTGAAGGCAAACAAATTTTGATCCCAAAAAAGCGTCCTGGACAGAAAGTAACCGAACCAGCTACGACCGCCACCACTGCACACTGTCGATCTTTAATAGTAAAACCAACTCCACAGCACTTTAAAAAACTTGAATGGGATGAGAAATGGCTGTAAGAAGCCGAGGATTTTAAGATTTAATGATTTACTAGTGCCACAAGATTTCACTTGGCTTAGACAGACTCTGGAAGAGACGGTGTGTACGAGAAATATATTTTTTACTACCTCTCCTTCGTCAGAGACTCAAGTCAGTTAACTAAAAAGACTTTCGTATAATGTTAATAATCTCTCTCATAGAGGATACACACTGGATAGTGCAGATTTTTTTTCGCAAATCGACATCCAACCTAACTAAATAATCCTCCTTACTCCCTAGCATTCCATATAGTTTTAACCAACCCACAAGGGTTGTAATATCCCTGTTTGTATGTGTGTGAGTGTGTATGCCAGATACCCCAATCCAGAATCACTCAGGATGAGGAGACAAGGTCAAGTCCATGGATGCCCATAGCATTGGGGTCATTCATTCACTCCGTCCTATTTTATAGTATGGCCCTCTGGACGAGTATTGGCCCTTTCGGGTGACCAGAGGAAGGAATATGACCTTTGATGATCTTAGGGGGATTTGTGCGTGACCCTGGGTGCTAAGAGCCGGTTTTGTCGTAATGAAGTGTGAGCATGGGGATTACGTGTACCAAAGTTAATCAACATGTTAAACTACGGGCTGAAAGAGTGGTCTCTACTAGTACATGTAACAGAATCTCAACAGAGGGTCTAGTATTCCATGGAACGCGTGTGTACTATTTCCACAATCGAAAGGGGTGATGCTAATATTATTATTAAGGTACTATTACTCTAATCAACTTATGAATGCTTATGATTATCATTAAAGCCCAGGTCTATTAGCCTTTTGAGTAATACATATGAATTTAATAAGTTTTTTCTTCAAATTCCTCTCTTACCCTTTAGGTCTAGGTCACCAATTCTTACAATCGATTGAAAGGATGGAATTTATAATGAAATTTCTTAGAACTCTATCCCAGAGGGGAATACGACTCGACTTAATCGTTTTGTGGCCC
Source organism: Agrenia bidenticulata (assembly GCA_034694785.1). Lineage (NCBI taxonomy): Eukaryota > Metazoa > Arthropoda > Collembola > Entomobryomorpha > Isotomidae > Agrenia > Agrenia bidenticulata. The sequence goes on from JAQFYM010000070.1 coordinate 61,447, forward strand.
AACTAATTTAGGAAAAGAATGTGTCCGTATAATTTTTTTTAGGAAACCACCACCGCCACCACCACAGTCTCGAATTACGAGTGACAAAAAAGGCCAAGTTACTAAAAGAGAGTTTAAAGTTTAGAATTACATGGAGGGATCAGTAAGAGAGGATGAGAGGGCTCAAAATGTGGGAATGAAGAGATACACGGAAAACGTGATTATAACTAGAGATGTCTAGGAGAGACAAGTAATTAGTTGGGAAGGATATTCACGACGTTACGTAATACCTCTGGTCTCAGGTGAGGACTCATAAACGGCTCTGGGGTTTAGACTTGGAATCTTGGAATTGAAGTGCCACGAGGAAATGATTCATTTGACATGAATATGGTAATCAACTCCTCTGTCCACCAAACTATTATACACAACTTGTAGGACTTTGATGGCTTTTACAACAAGTACATTGATAAACTCCTAGTGCTGGCTCAGTGGCAGTGAATACCCCTCGTAACATATTTTTAATTAATTTATGGTGTGTAGTGAATCTCCAAGTGAAAATTATTTAGTAAAGTACAAGGAGACAGACTTGACCTGAAAGCTTAAGGAACGCAGTAGTGGCAGTATTGATTTTTGAAATTGTTATTTTTTATGTTTTATTATTTTGAAAAATCGTATTAATTTTTCTTGGCTTGTTCAATAGTTAGCATAATCTTTGGTCAAATCACCGGAATGCTATTTACATGGTGTAAAACCACGTGTGAAAATTAGATATTGACAGAGCAGAAAGTATTTACGACTTGTAATTAAAGCCCCTAGTCTCCTTACCGTCTCAGAGTAGCCGAAAGCCAAGCCAACCAACAATCTAATGAGGGAATCCCTTTAACCTTGTAAATATTAAATATAAAATTCCGCTAATGAAACTTCATTAGCGTCAATTGCTCAAAATTGAGGGGTGGAAATTCAGTTGTAAAATGTTTCCATAATTCATTAAATTAAAATCATTTCCAACCTTGGCCTCTATATAGGGATGGAAAATTTCTGAGGAAATTGTAATGGAAATTACAAGAATTTAAAAAATAGGAAAACAGAGATTTTAATTTTTCAACCAGACCAAAAAGTGCACGGTCAAAAACTTTTAAAGTGTCGTAAAATATCTACCAAATACAAAGTACAGAGTTCAACGATAGTAAAATAAAAATATAGGCTTGTGAAGATTTTTTTTCTTTCTTAAATTCCTTGTCTAGGATATTTATTATATTAGCACATGTCATTTAGTACCCCCGTCGTATTACGTGGTAATAAAAAAGTCCACCTTATCCCACTTTGTCATCTTGATTTGCAAACTTTGCAGATCTTATCTACAAACAGTTTAAAGTCTTTCTCTCCGTCGGTCCTTTTCTATTCCCTGACATTGGAACACATTTGTCATGTTCTCCTCTTTTATTATTTCGTTTCAGACTATACGTGCCACCAATGCCAATAGCACACACACACTCTTATTTGTATACACAATATTCATCGTCATCAAATGTACACCAATAAAAACATTATTAAAAAAAGTGCCCAAAACCCTATTTCTCAAGTTCACAAAGTCCAACAAAGCTCTCTCTCGTCTCTATAAGAAATTCATGGAAATCTCCCTATACCCTCTAACCATTTATATTTTGACATTCAGGCAGAAATTAAATTCTCTTGAAACTCGAGACGGAATAAATTAATACAAATAGGCTGGGCTGATTATGCATGCAGTTTTCGCCCTTTGAGGGAAGATGTACGAGGTGGAATTAATAATTACATTAAACTTGATATGAGCTGGGAAAAAATATCCCCAAAACATGTACTAAGAGAATACACACATTTTTAATGGGTTTTATGGGTTTTAAATCTATAGAGTCGTTCTGTTCAAAATAGAGCATACAGGTCACGAGCCATTTCCATAAATATTTTAGAGAAACGGTGTAACAAGTGCAAAGCCGAACCTGTTCCTCCGACTCCATCGGGATGACCGGGTGGGGCAGGCTGTGCTTCAAAGTGTAGGAACACGAGTTTCCCATTTTTGAAGTAGTGACGAAAGGGGTCAAGAGGGTCTTGGTGGATGACAAGCTCGTTTTGGTCGGGGACGAAGGTACAGATTTTGCAAGCCCTTCAATAGCAGCCACAGCTTCCTGGACAGACACAACCGTCTCGTCCTCGTCCTCTTCTCCGAGAAGATTCTCGTCCGGAGTCACTGGACACAAATTTAGTTCACTTTTCGTCTCAACGCCAACAACACTCTGAGTCTCATCGGCCTTAATAAGCTCTTCCAGAGATTTCGGCTTCCCAGCACTTAAGGACCTAACCTCAACCTCTGCTTTGGGAATCCCGCGACCGGAAAATAATTTTCTCGGATTCCTCAAAAAGGACAACTTGCTCGGTTTGCTGGGATTGTTATTGTTAGAACTGCTCCCAGTAGAACTTGACCCGGAGGACGAGGACCCTTGGGTAGCTTTGGGTGGTCTTGTCGAAATCGGTGTGGACGAAGATGTCGGTCTCCCTTGAATTGCCAGCTTCCCTTGGTCGACTGAGACGAATATGGATGAGGATTGCTTGGAATGCTTACGCTGGTCCTCCTGCTTCTGTTGCTGTGCCACAACCATTGAGACTCAGAGAATGGAGACTGAGACGGACAGGTTGTAATTACAATTACTTATACGAGGAGCAGTAATCAATTACTCCTTAGGGAATTAACAGCCTTTTAAAAAACACTTGTCTCCCGAGACGCACACACAGAGAGAGGGGAATTGATGTTAATAACAATAATAAATAGATGAGATGCCTATGCAGCCTTTGTAATAGGTGGATAGATCCGTATGGGTTACGTGAATAAATTACCCAAGATAAATATTGTTGCCGTCGAATTGTATTTTTAATTTTTAATCCCTGACGTGATCCCCTCCTGGTAAGATTGGGTTTGGTCTCTCTCAGCACCGACTCAACACCTCTGCTAACCTGGGCTAATTATGCCCGAGTGTTACGAGTATTATTACTATTATTATTTCTCAAGACTCTTGCTGATGATAGTGGCAATAATTCTTGGAGTAACTAAAGCCGTATGAGAACTTCTGCACTAGCACCGACCACTACAGCCGGACTCCACGAAGTGAAATACGATCTTTGAAGTCTGTAGGTAATCGGATCCTTTGAAGAAAGGGAAAAAACGTTTGAAATTTTTTCCACACAATTTCGGTTGAGCGTATGAATTGGATTTAGAATTTGATCCTCGTCGATTTGAAGAGTACAGTGGAGCCTCTCTCCGATGTGTATTTTGTTAGCCTGGGCTGGCGTGTGTGTTTATGTACGGGTGTGTATATGTTGTTATACATAATTCGACGACGAGCCTCTCTGGATGAGGATGAGCCCAGGGTGCTGGTTTTGAAAAGGGATTGCCAAAGCAGAATTGATATCCCGTCCTCTAGTCATTTTGCATGTGCCAAAATCTTTGCAAGGCAAGGGAGGACAAGCCCATCATCATCACAAGGAGCCTGACGGAGCCAAAAACCACGAGTGAGATATGTTCTTAGGACAAGTAACGTACAAGAGCTTCTTTGCTCCCTAGGACGCGTATGAAAATGGTCCATGAGAGAGTCTTGAGAATATATTAGTGGAAAGAAGGAAGGGACCAGACCAGAGGTGCTATATTATCTTGTGGTGGTAGAAAAAACTGGGTGATGTCATCATCTTCATCATCATCGTGAAATCATGATGATTATCAGAAATGAGCTTGATTTACTTGGAGATTTATTTTTACTCATGTTCTCCCTACTCTCCCCATCAATGCTGAGTGACTAATAATAATCTCTATCAAAGATTTTGTAGAAAAAACACAGCTCATATATATTGTTATAAGAATGGAGGGTAGAGATGGAACAAGAGACATTTATATTGGCCGTAGACACACGCCTCTGCTTCCTTACTACTTTATAGGGATGAGGAGTTATTAATCACTGCAAAAACTAAATCGTAGCATAGAACCTAGGTTTTCGGACACTTCAGAAGATTTACGGTCGCATCCCATGTGCAAAATAAACTGCTTTTTATTTAATTTACAAATCATAAGTGAGAAGGTGTGCTAATACTGACGAGCTTCGACAGTTTTGAGGAAGTCAAAGTTTAGTGATTAATTTTGATTGGAGTCCATGTTAATTAACGTTGGCTTAGTTAGGGAAAAAATCAAAACTTTCAAAAACAACGTTCTACTCGGGATGTTTGTCTAGTAATTTTTTCCAATGTTTTGCATGTAATTTTTTTTGACAAAAGTAATTAATAGATTATTTATTTCAAGATTTTTGAAATTCCATGCTAAGGTATCAATTGCTCGGAACAAAGTTATTTAGAGGGGCGTTTATTTATGGGGCGATAACTAACAAAAGCTCAGTCAACCATCCTGGGATATTTTATTTGAACCTATTACCCAATCATCAGTGAAATACAATTGTTAATAGCATGTCCCATATTATGTGATCCCTACTTTAAAAAAATCTACCTGTCTCTAATAATAAGGACTAAATTTTTGGAGGCATTAAAAGATTTTTGATTTACACGAGCTTCTTCTTCTACAGCTTTGTGAAATCCATTTTACAGAGGGGTTACATTTGTAAAAGTAATCTTCCTTTATTTAAACAAAATATATGCATGCCCAAATGATCACATTTAATACTCAATGTATATTATTATTAGGTTTATAGCGGTTTAAATTCGTTTCAAAAACGGTATGGATTAAGGACCAGACTGGATTAGACGGGTGGGTGGCCCGGTAGTCAAGTGCCATTTATTTTGAATTATGATGGCATTGGTTTAAGAAGTCGTTTATTTATGCCTTCGTCTAGCGTTTATAATAAAGCTTGGATAAAGCCTCGAGTACATTCACGTCATTCCCCATGGATGGTTGGATTGGCCAGAGAAGTGTGGTCCATTAAGGACGATGATTATACTTTGGATAGAGCCATTAAATTTATTTCCCATACTTATTTTACATTGATGAAGATGTTATTTAAATTTTATGGATTGATTTAACTTTATTGATATTAGACTGGGAGTTGGCAGTTGGCTAATAAAACCTCATTCGTTCCTATTTTCTCTGTGTATCCAGAGTAGATGGGCGTTTAATAGCCGAAAAAAACATGTTTGTTTGCTGGAAGCATCGAAATTGGTGCTATTTTCACTCTACAATTTCCACCATTTATTTAGAAGCTATGGGAAAAAAGTCATCACACCGTACAAACTTCCACTTATGACGAATATCATCCAAACATGGCCAATTCAAGTTGATGGCTTGGAAATGCAAACAAACCATTCCATTTGTGATATTTTTGACTGGTTTATAACCAGGGGGAGGGCAAGGCCGTGTAACATTTTGTTGTTGGTCGATATCGGTTGGATGGGGTCAAGCCATGTAAATAAATTAGCTAGGAAAGGGATAAATGAAAATGCTGAGTTCAATCAAAGTAATGTACATCTTTATTTACTCAAGAGATTTGAAACAGCTTTAGGTAATACTTACTTATCAATTCGTCCTTCAAATCACCGTTTTTTTAAATTCAGCCCCAAAGGGCACGTTATTTAGTTAAACCTCTGTAGTGGATTGAGTTTCAGCCGAAAATTCGCAAGTGAGGCATGTTCCTAAAGATAAGCATTGTGTACGTAGAAGTAGTGTATAAGCGAAGTGTATCCTAAAACCAGATAGCTTCACAATCAAGGCATTTGAGAATAGGCTTTAAAAATCCGGTGGAACCTGCGGATAGTTTATTTTTCTTACTAATAACACCTCACCTTCCTTTTTTTAATTCCCAAATAAATACTCAATCAAAAAATAAGCACGATTCCATCCCTTTTTTGTTTTTCCATCGGAAGTTAGTATTTTGGGAGAATACGGGTCTCTCTCTCTTCTCGACCCTCATTCCTTTTCCTATTTAATTACAGATATATTAGTAGAGGTTATCCTTTTGTCAGAGAGTTCTGATTCTTGAGAGACCTTCCTGCCTCAACAAAGTCACACCCACATAACAGCACAATCGTAAGCCCAGAGAAAGGGACTCCTGTGTAAAGCGCTTGGGTTGGAGCTGATTAGATACAAAGTAGACAAGAGAATAATAGGACTGCTGTTGTGGCATTAAATGAAATGCAGGAGCGTCTACTACAGAGAAGCTAAAGTGACCTTCTTAACTATTCGTTAATCATAATTAATCTAACTTGATTTGAGGAAGTAGAAAACAAAGGTACGTTATCTATTATGCATGTTTATAGTTTTTGGTTTCCTCTCCTAAATAACGACGCTCTTCTCTCAATAATCCGAATCAGTCACTCGTCACCCATTCACTCAGTCTTGGTCATCATCGTAAAGCTAGTACAGCAATTCACTCAAGATAACACGCTAGTTAAGTTACAATCATAACATGATTAAATCAATCCATGTCTCCATTACAACAATAAGCCCATGCATGACTGGAAACAAAATTAGAAAATCAAAATTTCTGGTCGGACTTGTGACAGTGGTGGAAATAAAGTTCACAGATCCACAACATTTAAATTCTCATCTCTTTTTCTTGGAGATGTTTTCGGATAGGATCGATTATAATATTTCTGTCGATAAGTCCAACGAGATGAAAAAAACAACAAAAAATTAGTCAATCGTTATATGTGCTTCACGAGTCATAGGATTCGAACTTCGAACGAAGGCCCTCAACAATCAAAGCGCTTTTTCAAAATTCAGCCCTGCTTTTCCCGTCCATTTTGCTAGCTTTTAGCAGCAATCATTCATAAATTTACAGCATGCGACAAAAAAATCCTAACTAATAAATATGTCTACTCATAACAATAGATTTCGGAGACAACAATTAACTAGTAATAATAATTAGTTTAGTTATGTTATAGATTAAGAGGGCTAGCGACATTCCCAAACTTTTACTGTCTGATCAACACTTCCCGTGACTACAAATGGATGCGTTCTGTGGAAATCTGTAAAATGAAAAATAAAGTAAAAAATCAATTAATGTCCTTGCTTAAATTACGGGGGTTCATAAAGCATCATATTAAAGTTAAATTTCGAGTGGAGCTGAACATTCTACAAAAATTATAACCAGACCTTTTCACTACGACTTTTAATGAATAAAATTATTATCTAACTCAAGCCAGTAAACTGAGACTAAAACATTAACTGGGGAGCAGGGAAATGTCAAAATTGTTGGATACAGAGAATCTTACCTACGGAAGTACAGAAATGTGAATGAGCTTCTAAGACTTTCAAACATCTCTTATTAGCCAAGTCCCATACTCTTAGTGTTTTATCATCACTAGCTGAAAGGAGATATTTGCCACCCGGGTGAAACACTAGTCCGCGTACCCAATTATCGTGACCAACGAGGACCACGACACATGTATTTGTTCCTACGTCCCATATTCTGATAGTCTAAGAAAAATTTGAATACATTAAAGTACCAAACAGTCTAAAATAGTTATCATATTTTTTAAAAATTACCTTATCCCTGCTACCAGAAGCCAAGAAAGGCCCAGTAGATTTTTTATTATCCGATCCTTCACAAATTGGTTCAGCTGCTGATTCAGGAGCCCAAGCGATACACTCAACTACATGATCATGATCTCTAAGTTCACCTCTACACTCCCTAGCATTCGTGGTCCAGATTCTGACAGTCTGATCGTTAGAACAAGAGGCTAATAGAGAACCATCCGGATTTGGCCTAACCATTCTGATCCATTCTCGATGTCCTACAAAAGTCCTGACACAGTAGCCTGTAGTGATTTCCCATAATTTGATAGACTTGTCCCTAGATGAGGAAACCAAGTAGTCTCCCGATGGAAGAAACGTAACACTTGACACATTGTGGTCATGCCCTCGCAGCGTTTTCACGCAGTCATAGCCCGTCATGTCCCACAGCTTAATAGACATATCAGCGCTGCAGGAAGCTACAATCCAAAAATGATTACGTTAGGACCCCACCCGACTGCAAACATCAATCCCCTTCACTCTTACAATTAAAATGACCAACCTAATAGCTTCCCCGTGGCATCGAAAGCCACGTCCTGTACCGAGTCCGTGTGACCCTTGAGAGTTTTTTCATGGTCTCCCGTGTCAAAATCCCAAATTCTAATTGTGGCATCTTCAGAGGCAGAGGCTACTAAGGAATATACGGGATGAAATGCAACCCTATTAACAGGTGCTCTGTGACCTCTGAGCATGAATTTTTCGGGGGGCCGAGGTATCCAATCTGCTGGTGACCTTTTCTCTCTCGTCGGAGCCCCGGACAAATATTCTTTCTCTGCCTCGTTCAACTTGGACTCTAACTCCATGACCTGAAATAAAACTTCCCTTCACTTTCCATCTTACAAACATGTCAAAACAATCCCATGGGCAAAAAACCCACAAAATCTAAACAAACACCCAACCCAGCTGACCTTTTTCTGCAATCTGATGACAGAAGTCCATTTTTTCTCTAAAAGTCCAGCGAATTTTTTTTCACTGTCACTAGGAATGTCACACTCCTTTTTAAAAATCTCGAGGGACTCTTGGTAGCCGTTGGCACTGAGGTAATCCGCTATTGCTCGATTTCTAAATCAAACGAATAAACAAACAAGAGTTTTGTTAGAGGAACTGAGAACCCAGCAGGGCACAAACTAAATAAGTAAATAAATATAAATAAATAATGAGAAGGGGTGGAGGAGCCAGACGGTGGGGGACTTACAGCTCTTCTCGTTGTTTTTGTGATAGGACCATTTTAGAAATGGATTCGTTCCTTGGTTGGTAATTTAATTTTGAAATCGACGAGAGTGGAGAGAGAGTCAGTGGGGATTGACTGACTCAGTCAGTTTGGGTTGGGAAGAAGAGAGAGTCCCTACAGGGTTTTCAGTTTACAGCGGGTTTTTATTTTATCATCATCCACTGCCATCTCACCTCACCCCCGAACATCATCGCTTGTCGCCTCCCTCACTAGCCACCGCCCACACCTCACATACGTTAAGGGGTTTCTCACTATTTATCAACAACCACCACACGCTTATCCATGATAACCACTTATCATATTCACTCCATCACTAGAGCATGGGGTTAGACAGGGGGCAATTACATGGCCTTTTACTAGGTGGATTTCTTGGTGGATTTACAGAGTTTTTACACAGTCAGTCCCGTCTGAGATTCCAGCTTTTCCAGTGTGCAGTGTGTGCACATCAGTGTGCACATCAGTGTGCTCTTGAGATGGGATTTTAAGGGTGACCAAAAATGGCTAGGAATCTTCTCGGATGTCCATGTCCAGCACACACTACAGTTTCAAAGGAGTCCCCAACTTGAAGTCCTGGAGTCCTGGAGATGACTTTAATGAATATGGCAAGGGATGAATAGGCTTTGAATTATGGGTGACTTGGTCGAGAGAAACTGAGGGATCTGGATCTGATATTCAGAGGATTGGATTTTTTGTTTACTATTAAAGCCTCCATGATAACTCCATGAAAAAATGATTTTAAATTAAATTTTTAAACTAAACAAAAAGGAGGCTTATGGACTCAAAGACCACTTGGTTGGCAGTACTGAATGAGATGTAATTAATTCTACTCAAAGATGGTTATGGTCAAGTATATTACAATTATAAATATGATTATGTTTAAAATTAAATCAGTCGAGTGTCTCAAGAAATTATTGAAATGTGATAGTAAAGTATTGAGGTTGAAGATGGAATCGTTTCAACGTGCCCCACTTGACCATTAACTATCTGATTTGACAAATAGTGACAATGCAGAATCCTGCAGTTCTTTGTTGACGAGTCTCGATCTTGAAAAGCTTATCCTTTCCTGCCTGACTCAATGGCTTTTTTTGGACTAGGAATATGGAATAGTATGAATGAGCTTGTATTTACATCCCATATGAGAATTGAGAATCTACTCTTCAAGCCTAGATGAGGGAGTAGCAACTCAATTGGTAATTAGTATGCAGAGATGCTCTACAATTTTAATCGATGAGGAGAGTGGATTGTGAAATTTTATTTTGGGTCAGCTTGTATCGAACAATGCGATGGGTTGGCAGAAAGTTTGTCATATTTTTTTCAAAACAATAAGTACGCATTAATTTCTAAGAAATGGTGATGCATCAACAATACCGAGTACAGACGGTGCTACAAGTACTTGGTACTCTTCCGATTTAAAGTTGATCTGTTAAATGTGATGAGTTGGAATTAATTATGATATTTAATGATAAATTTACAAAAATTCGTAATTGAGACAAAAATATAATTCATTTTGTATTTCATATGCTATGTATTTTTTTCATGGTAATATTTTGTTGCATGGTTTGCAAATTTTTACTGGCCAAAATAAGTGACTAAAAGTTGAAAATTGCAACCGAAATGAGCAGGACCTCTAAAAATGATAGAATTTGTTTCTCAATATGAAACGTCATTACACTTAACAAATATAGTAATTAAGTAATTGTGTTTCGGATAGTAATTTTTACAGCATGTGAACCTGTCTACATTATAAAGATGTAAACATAAAATCCACACACAATGTTTTAAAGCCTTCCTCATTAAAACAGCCCATCAATCTGAAAAAGGGAATCCCAATAAAATCCATAAGCTATTCAACATCAAAGTGATTGAGAAGAGACGGCACTGTCAATAAAATAAATAAACTTTGCTTTGCTTATCATATGAACTGAAAACATGGACAAGGTGGATTTCAATTAAAAAGTAAACAAAAGCCGATTGTAGATCTGTTGCGTAAGCTCAGGTTTATTTTTTTATTTAATTCTTTCATCGGTATTCGGTATTTAAATTTCTTGCAAATAAATTCGCTTTAAACTTTGCTTTCCTGATTTGATAAATAAATATATACAAACTGGAGTACAAATGTTCAATGACCAGATTCAATGAAGTGTCGGCACTTACAGGGAAAATGTATTTAAATAATAAGAGAGTACACACAATCTGAGGTTAGTTTGCATGTTTGTGGGTCAATATTGAATAATAATATTGAAAATTTAGTAAAAGTTGGCTCATTTCAAAATTTCCAGAGAACTTGGCTTTGTAATTATTATTACAAGGCAATAAAAACCATAGCTCATTCAAATCCCTAATATAAATACATACAAATATAAAAAAAAAACATTGATACATATAAAAACAAATAAAAACGATATGTATAAAATATGTTCCATGTTAAATTTTCCGAAATCATAAATTTTACTCTTTCACTAATTTTATCCTCATGCAAGTATGAACTAGTAGAAGGAATATTTGATCTATTTACTAGTCGCTAGCAAGAAGAAATCGAACCGTACAGTTTGAACTGTTATTACTCAGTAAACGGAGAAGCTATAGTAAAGTTTGTTCACTTGTAGGCAGACTAATTAGTTAAAATATTAATTAGCACGCAGATAAACTATTAATGTTATTAAGCAGTAAAATAAATTCTTCTCCATCCCGACCTTTGACCTTAAGAGACCGACAGATTTAAAAACGATAAAAAAATATCAACATCCAGTCCCTCAGCGTCGCTTCCCGACCCGCGGGGCTCTAGTTTAGTAGTAGCGTCCCGGACATCTCATGATTTATTTGAACATTTTTCCATCCATGAAAAGCAGGTGGTTATGCTATGTCTCTTCTGATATGTTTGACGTAATAGACGGTGTAGAAATGAAAGACGTGGAGGGATAAGAAATTTGCCTATGATTATAGTTTTTTAATGCAAATAATTTAAGTAAGACCCTCCGGTCTATCGTGGGTGTGGGGTAAATTTATTTCTATCACCTTTCCTGGCTCGTAATTAATGGCGACCTTATTTATCTTAACTTTACTCCTTAACTATTGACTCTCCAGTAGGTCGTAGGTCGTATTGAATATCCGTCCTGAATATTTCAGAGACTGTCCCTTATTAATCTTAGTCGGCCCAGTAAAAATCTGATTGTTTTGTTTCTAATATTTTTAATTTTGTGTAGATTAAAATTTACATATTTTCATATTTCTATTCACATCCATTTAAGATTTTTTGTACCCTTCATGACCCTTAAATTTAAGTTGAAGGGAAATCCATCAGAACGCTGTTTCCCTGGCTAATGTATGTACCCAGGTTGCTTTTACTAGTGAAGTGAATCTTACTTTGTTGCACTAGAAATTAAAACCAAATGTGCATCGTTGAACAGCAGGAGGGAGATTGAATATAAAAATGATCGAAAACCCCCACCGATAATCTGATTTTAAAGTCGAGCTTAGCATAAGCAGATACGGATCTGTAGGCAATCCATCTCACATCTCCCTATCATTTAACTCTGATTTCATTCAATCGCTAAGTTCGAGGATTACCAACTTACTATACATGTTTTGCGCATTGCTAAGTTGAGTATTGACTATTTAGAGTCTGTTGTACAATGATTATGATCACTACTACTACTAGTATGGATTCCTCATGAGTTCCTCACCTGTCATGAATCATAAGCTAAACTGGGATTTAATCACGTTCCCAGTTCCAGAATATTTTACCTTCGCTTTACGTGTATTTACTTATTTAAAAAACAGGAGGATGGTTTAAGAATTAATATTAGTATCCACCCTTTATAAGAATGCTTGTGCTTGTTGTCAGTAGCCTCCCTTGGCCTTTCCATATTCTCTGCTCAAAATGTGGTGAAAATATTTTAAACTTTTGGTGTTATTATTATTAGGAGTGAGAACGTAGTGCAAATTGGAAATGCTCAATTACCTTGGGCCATTCTATAGTAGAGAGGCTGTTAGAATTTTATCATGTATTTTTGGTACATATAGACGAGGATGGGACGAGGGGGAGATGTCAGTTGACTTTTGTCCACTGCTGAAATCACACTTTGTTAAATAGGGTGTGCAGTGGTTTTTAATATTTCTAAGCACAGCAAGTGAACAAAGCAGTGCAGACACCACGGGAAGCATTCTTGATATTTCCCAATCGATTCTTGTCGAGTTGATAGAGCATTGCCACTTTTTTGCCAGCTTGTACATCCCAAGTGATATACCGGATGGAGGGTAATTAGTTGTACTTTCTAGACCGGAAGTGAATTGACCATTTCTGGGATACTCTCATTGTCAAGAGTTGGGTGTAACTTGTGTACTCGTATAGGAGAAAAAAGATTCATAGCCTATAAATTAGAGAAGCATCAAATTGAGATTGTTACATGGTCAGTGAAAGTGACTCGAATGAGGTAGAGGATCAATAGCTTAATTAATTACGTGATAACTAGCTATTGGGAATCCCAATTTGGGATTAATAAGGAACATGGGGGAGCTTGGGAAAAAAATGATTGAGAACCAAGGCGGCAGTGGGGGCAAGTCGAAAGGGACTTTGAGGGAGAACCTCTTGGCGATATTAACGGTGGTTGGGGTAGTGGCAGGGGGGGCATTGGGATTTGCCCTCAGGTCACGAGAAGACCCTTGGACACCTCGTGAGGTTATGTATGTCAAGTACGTTGGAGAGCTTTTTCTCCGAATGCTGAAGGCGCTTATCCTCCCCTTAATTGTATCATCTCTGGTGGCTGCGATTGGGTCCTTAGACTTGACCCTGTCCCGTCGGATTGGGGGTAGGGCTATAGTCTACTACATGGTCACCACTGTCATTGCCGTTGTGCTCGGAATAATTTTAGTCACCACCATACGACCCGGAAGGAGTGGTAAGGTGGACGTTGGAGAGCTCAAGTCTACAACGAGGGAGACGACAACGGCGGATACCCTTATGGATCTTCTGAGGTTAGTTTTACTCAGATCCTTAAGGAAGCTGAATTTCTGACAACTGACATTGTTAGTCTGAATTTTAAAAGTTTATGGTTTTAATTTCTCTATGTTTTCCCTAATTCTCAAATATAGAAATATGCTCCCACCCAATTTGATCGAGGCGACAGTTAAAACGGTAACGAACATATTTCCACACATATCTTTCTTTAGTCATACATGATACAATTGTGAGTAGAGAACCGCTTGGAGTTGAAAGATAAAAAACGGCTTGGGATTCCTAAAAGGTTTAATTTGGCTTTGGTTTGGATTACTTAAAAAATTTCCCAGTCCGAAATGCAAGTGTCAGCTTGATTGTAAAATGTCAAGTGTTGTTAGTCTCTGATGTCTCATTTGATTTCTTTTCCTTTATCCGTCGAGGTTTGTGGACGCGAAAGGATGATGGATGACAAATCTGCACTTGATATAGATTGATGAGCTCTATATTACTTTTGTGCACTTTGTAAAAGCTGACATGCCTTTGCAAAAATATCCCTAGTCCCTTCATCTTGGCATGTTCGTGTACATTCATTCATTCATAAAAAAAATATAAAATTGCTGGCATCAGAATCATCATCACATCAAAAGTACAATTATAGTGGTTTCCGACCAAGTTTACAATAATACCAGAGTTAAGTTGTAGTGCGAATTCCTATCAGAACTCCATGCCTTATTAACTCTTTATCTTGACTACCTAATTGTAATTTCATGAGCATTCCTCACTATTTAGTTCACTATTTTAATATAAATACCTTAGTGTATTAACATGAAAAGGTTTTGTTTAGAAAACGGTCCTCATCATCATATTCGATTCTTAAGGAGTTGTAGGTACTCTGTGAACTATTTAAATTAGATGACTAGAAAGAGGATTTTGAAAGATAAGCCGATAAATTGCCCCTGTCAGTTGTACCGCAGATTATGTGGCATTTGAATGACTAAAATTATGTTAGAGCTGTCAGGTATGAATTGATATTTTTTTTGACTCACAAAGGAAGAGAGATTCTGATCCTTGAGTTGATTTAGCAGGTGGAAGCTCCAAGGTTAATTTTGTACTATAAAAAGTGCAGCTTAAATTGCTAAACTTTATCATCAAAACACGTGGTTATGAGTTTCAGATCTTATGCATGCAAATTCATCAGAAAGGACTTGGGAGGATTTTATATTTTACTCGGGTTTAAATTATAGGAGATATTGAGCGATTCACTATCTCTAAATTTTGTGCCCTGAAATCATTGAGTCAACGATTTCAAATAAGTATCAAATTTCGCTAATAAGGAATGAGTTCAACTTGGAAATAAATATTATCAGAGGGATAGAATTCAGAGAAATCGTGACGTACAACTTGGTAATTTGTTGACCTGGTGGAAAAGGATCTGCACTGTGATATCTTTTTTTTTACAATCCTTATCGTTCACATCTGGTTCTGTTTATCATGTGTTTGTTTATTCTTTGAATTTCCGGTCCCAAAATTCGTCAATATAATTATTGTCTCGTATCAATCTCGTATTCTGAGGACGTTTGAAATTTCTGTTGAAACTAGGTTTCGGGGGTATGGATGGATTCTCATTGATTCTATGTGATTCACGATTTTGGAGAATGAGACCATTTTCAATGCATTCAATGATATCATTGAATTACAAGTTGGGCTTGCTTCATAATTGAAATTCCTCGAATCGCCACAAATTGTGAAACTGGTATATGGATTTTGAATTGATTGAATTTCATTATGATTCGGTATAGGCGTTTATGCGCATTTGGCATTTATAGATTTAGGGTTTTGAGCTTTCATGCAATAAACTGCTGAACTGTTTAAATACGTCAAAGATGCTCTAATTTCGTTTCAAGTACAAATAAAATTCCGAGATATTGATCCAATTTTAACCGATTAGATTTTAGAATTTGTAAGCTAATCGTGAATACTGTGGCCTGTGGCCTAAGCTTTCGTAATTTGAATGCAGGTTTTCTCAAGGTTATCCATAAAATGATTCAATGTAAGAGGGTTAAAATACAATTCTGACATTTCAGAAAATTATAAACTTCCCATTTATAAATTAAAATGCCAAACTCTAGTTAACGCATGGCCCTTGAAAACGGTAGTAATATATTATGATATCTTGGATACTATTGTGAAATTTTAATCAGTTACTTATTTTGCAATTCTTATTTTTTCAAAAATATTTCAATGCATTTACAACATTGTCCTTGTTATGCTTATTTCTCAAAATAACTTTTCTAATAACTGATTTTTAAGATCTTCTCCAATCTTTCCAATCTCTCGTCTTATTTCAGCCAGATACAAAATAAACAGGATTTATTGGACAATTTAGTCCTTTTAACGTGCCTACACTTAGGAAAATTCACGCAATATCCAACCGAGGCTAAATCGAATGAAATAAATTGTCAGCTCCACAATGGATTTCCAATCGATGTTATGAACTAAATTATAAATGTAACTATCCCCATTTTGGTTGAATCCAGTACAAACTCTAGTACTTAATGGACGATTAGAGCATTTTAGACAACTGGTTGTGGTTGCAATTACTACACGCCTTAAATTATTATTATTATTAAATATTAAGGTATTAAATTCCTAAAACAATTTAAAAAAATCATTACTGGGTAGATTAGCACTAAAAATCATATTTCGAACTTTATAGGCATGCTTTTAAATATTTAATTTTCACACAAATATGATTTAAACCTGAACAAGCCTAAAATCCACATTCTAGTAGTTCATCTTACATTAAATTATATATGAACAGCCCATTTGCCTCAGAGGTGGCTTAACTTTGCTCAAAACTAATTCTTCCCTCGTTCCAATAACTGACCGAATAATTTCAATTATAAACGCTTGTATTATTTGATGATAAAATAATTCTCATCCTTTCGATTTGCCTCTTTTAAATCCAGACGTCTCATCCATCCGTTCAAATTGACCTTCCAGACTTGCATAGAAAGTACGCAGAAACTGCTACCACCATCCTGTATGTAATCCATAAGAACTACAAAGCCAGAGGTCAAGGAAGGGGATTCACACTTTTTGCCGGCTCTGAATATTCACAATTTTTTTCTCTCATCCTCTTCAAATACATATCAATTTGCAAGAATAGATAGCCCTTTCAGTCTACCACCTACCAATAATGATACAAAACCTCCTGTACTTAACACAAGATTGTGATCGTGTCAATCGAAACGCAAAATCATTCAGTAAATACCACACCCTCTACTTTAACTAGTACAGCCAGGTCTTGTGTATTGTTACATGTGGATTGTGGATATTTGGGCTTTGATCTGATTAATACCAACACACAGCTTGAGAGTTGCTTAGGGATGAAAATGATCGTATCGGTTCTGTGGGGTTGCAATACTGATGGTTCTCGATTGACATTGTGAGCTTTCGTTAATGTAGGATACGAAAGTAGTAATCATGCCATTGTTGTTTTTTTTAGTATCGAACAACAATAACTCCATTGGATAATGCAACGCTTATAGAAAAAAATCTAAGTAAGTATTGAAAACTAATTTCGATTCTTTCCATATCGAGAGTCCTAAGGACACATGAATATTTTTGAAACTATGTAATTTTTTTGATTCGAGAATGCCCACTGCTTAATTCTATAAAGTTTAGAATTCATTTTTATAAATTAAATTTTTGCATTACAAATCGACACTGAGACGTGTTTTATAAAGTTAAGTTTTATTTCTCAACGGCTGGAATATTTCCGTCATTAATTGATTTATAATGGAACTATAAAATGCCGAGTATTTACACAAAATACTATAATATTACGTATGCATTTTAATTTGAACTTATATTCGTCCAAAAAAGTTCTTCCATGTACTGAAGGAGTAAAGAGTACGATTTTTAATTCCGTATAATTTTATATTTAAAATTAGCTTATCCAGGGGAAAAAAGTGAATGGAAAATCCAAGGGGAATTTGCTGATGGCACGAACATTTTGGGACTTGTTGTATTCTCCACCGTTTTGGGAATCACCCTCGGACTACTCAAAGAGAAGGGACGGCCTTTGCTGGAAATCTTCGTCTCTCTCTCCGAAGCTATGATGGTCATTACTGGATGGGTCATTTGGTAAGATATAAAACTTAAAAATATATTTGAAAATGAGTCAAAATGACCCCAATGATCATGGGCTTTTTAACATATTGACTGCAGGTTGTCCCCAATCGGAGTGTGTTTTCTTGTGGCTGGTCAACTAATTGAAGAGAAGGACATTGTCGAGAGCTTCAAAGCTCTGGGGCTTTATTTCGGAACGGTGATGGCCGGACTTTTAATCCATGGACTTGTTATCCTCCCTCTTATTTACACAGTATTCACCCGAACTGCTCCCTTCCGCTTTCTGGCTAATATGTCTCAAGCATTGTTCACCGCCTTTGGAACTTCCTCAAGGTGACTTTCTCAACTTGTGCTAAATAATATGGCCAGGGTTGTTAAAATTACACATCTCATTGACTAATCTTCACCGCTAGTTCCGCAACATTGCCGGTCACCATTGAATGTCTGGAGTCTAAGAATGGAGTTGACCAACGAGTTTCGAGGTTCGTGCTTCCCATAGGAGCGACCATTAATATGGATGGTACTGCTTTGTACGAAGCCGTGGCTGCTATTTGGATTGCCCAGATGCATGGCATGGAACTGGATTTTGGAAAGATTATTGGAATTAGGTGAGTCATCCTATCCGAGTTGTTTGGCTTTCTGAAAGAAACTTTGAGATTCTAGATTTTGTAAACGATTGAAAATTTATGTGATTCTTAAGCATTACTGCAACAGCTGCGGCTATTGGAGCTGCTGGAATACCTCAAGCGGGACTGGTCACAATGGTCATGGTGCTAAATACTATTGGACTCCCTGCTGAATACGTCTCATACGTCGTGCCTGTTGACTGGCTGCTGTAATTCCGGCTATAAAACTCAGTATATATTAACTTGAAAATTAAATGAAAATTGAATTTTTTTTCAGTGATCGTTTCCGAACTGTTGTGAATGTGCTTGGAGATTCCATCGGAGCTGGTCTTGTATATGAGATGAGTAAAAAAGATCTAGCCCAACTGGGCGTCCACCCTGGTGCCTCAGGAAGTAGCATCAACACAACCGCTGAGGGCTGCACAGACGTTACAATATTAGAAACTCATGACCCCGAGAAGGGAAAGGATGCTTCTTACGATTAGTATTAGAATGTGGGGAAATGTTATCGAAAAGTTACTTACCGTCGTTTATACTATTTAATAGGAATAATAAATCAATTCTGTTAGCTGTAACCTGGATAAACATATTTGAAGCTTATTTCTGTTTAGATAAAAAGGATTAGGATGAAACGACAGGTTGTTCCACCTCGACAATTTGTTTACATTCAGAATGTTGGCATATTCATAGTTGATAAGAAAGTACTTGCCTTAAGCTTCGATTTTAGCGCATTAAATTAAAGTTTTGGACATTGCATTGCATTCACGATGAACCTCAAGAAATTTATGCTCTAAGTTAGGTGAGCTGCTTAACTAAACCAGGCATACACCAATATACAATTGGGATTGAGTTAAGTTTGTAAAATCTTAGTAATACTTAAGAAAAACCATCTACATTAAAATTCATCCTTTCTAACGCTACTTAAATGAACATTAGGTCAACAGATTTGATTTGGCTTCATTACCGTGACCATGTGTAATTATAGAAACTATTTATTGCAATTTTCTTCGGGGCATTGCGAGAGTTGAGAGTGGAGAAAATGTTGCGGGGAATTTGAAATCTGACTGCGGCGTGTACAGGCTGATAAACTCTCATTTTTAAGTGTGAAGAATTGGAGATACACGTGCTGCGTTTATCTTCATTTCATATTTTTAAATTCGGGTTTCCAAATTCAATTTAAATAAAGTGAAATACACGCTTGGAAGGCATCTCGCCTATTTTTCACATCATGGTAAGTAAAATATAAATTACTAATGTTTTACGTTCTTTTAAACCAAAGTTTTAAAGTCGCAAGTTGCAATGCTTTTACAGTTAATTTTTAACAGCCGTAGGGTCTCGGGAAGGGTTTGTATGTGTCCTATATTTTCAGAGATAATTAGCAAGAACGTCCAACACGTCTAGTGTTGATTTTAGGTCTAAGGACAGCTGTGGAATATAGTATGTTGATCGGATTTCTATATGCTATATACAAAATAATTTTAAATTATAACCCTGCACCCTACTTTGATTGAAGTTACGAGTTTTCCGAGTAACCCAGCAGTAGTTCATAGTTAGATTTGGAAGTTGCTAGTGTTGGACGAAATAGTTCGAGAAATAAAACCTTCGAAATAGAATAGAACACAACGTGAGAAATTGCAGCTTGAGGCTTGGTAAAAAAGCTGTTCTGGATCTGAGAAATTGGATCTCGAGAAACTTTGAGCTGATTCTCAATTTTATGAATTGATATTTGTGTTCTGATTTTGAATGTCTTGTTTACCCATTTACAGTTGAGGCGACAAACTCGTTTGCGAAGGGAGTATTTGTACAGGAAAGGAGTTGAGGAGAGGAAAAAGACAATTCAAGACAAGAAGGACAGACTCAAGCGAGCACTTGATGGTAATGAATAATGATTCATACATATTTTTGATGTGTAATGGAACTTAGTCCATGTATTTAAATGGCTCTATATTTTCCTTAGATGGTGGCAAGATCGATACTGATTTGAAAAGGACAGCATTAGGTCTACAAAAATCACTGAAATGGGATGACAAGGCCCCTGCATTAGCTGAAGCGATTGGTGCCGAGGTAAGGTTTTCAATTGTGAATTTTAATTTTTTATGAAACATTTAGGGATCAATTTTATTTGAGCTTTTTGAACATGATTTAAAAACAGTCCGGTGGAACTGGATTATCTAGCCAGGACGATGAGTATCGGTGGGCTGGTGTTGAAGATCCTAAGGTAGTTCTAACTACCTCTAGGGATCCTTCCTCGAGATTGAAAATGTTCACCAAGGTTAGTATTAAAACTTTTTAAATGAATCATTATTGTATAAAAAAGTTATATCTATTCTCTAGTTAGTAGACATTTCGCAAGTGTGTCTAATCAAGGTCCAATCGGTTAAGATATTCCGGAGTCCTTCGGGGATCATGACCATCAGCCTGTGGTTTTAAATTTATTGAGTATTTTTCTGTTACAGGAAATGCGTTTGCTGATACCTAACTGTCAGAGAATAAACAGAGGAGGCTACGAACTCGGTCAGTTAGTTGGAGCTTGTCGTGCTAACGGAGTGACAGATCTGTTGCTACTTCAAGAGCACCGTGGAGAGCCCGATGGACTCATAATTTGTCACCTGCCTTATGGGCCAACGGCATACTTCACGATATCAGGGACTGTAATGCGACATGACATTCCTGGGATTGGACAAGCCCCTCAACAGTATCCTCATCTCGTATTTCATAATTTCAAAACAAATTTAGGCACCAGGGTGAGTATTGAGTATTTCGAGCCAAAATTTTAAATACTGGGGACAAATGATTTTCATGTTTCGGTTGATTGCAGGTCCAGAGTGTGCTGAAGTATTTATTTCCTGTACCAAAAGTGGATAGTAAACGAGTGATAACATTTGCAAATCACGATGACTATATCGCAGTTCGGCATCACACTCACAAGAAAGCTGAAGGTGGAAGTGAGGTCGAGTTAACAGAGTTAGGACCAAGATTCCAACTTAAATGTGAGTCAGTGTTGATAAATCTTAACCGAATTCAGCATATAACTTTTGAAATATCGTTCATAGCGCAAATACCTAGTTCAATATATTAGAAATGGCTCTATGAAACGTTCACGGTTCATAAGTCCTTTTGAAATATTTAAATAATGTAAGATCAGATCAAATAGTTGAGAGGTTGAGACGTAATAGAATACATCCGTATATTATTGAACACACATTTTATGTGTTACACTGAAATATTCAGATTATTCGCACTATGTTCCCAATCATGTCGTACATTTTAATCTAGAATAATTATGACAAAATAACTATTATGTATTTCAGTGTATGAAATCAAGCTGGGAACTCTAGAAAATGCGGCAGCAGCGGATGTGGAATGGGCTTGGAGGCCATACATGAATACGGCAAGAAAGCGGCGGTTTTTATCGGAAGACGACGGCTGGGTAGAAAATACGGAGGATGACGCGTAGAATTTCGTTAGCAATTAATTCAACATCTACAGCTCTACAGAAATATGAAACTCCCTTATAATTCGTTCGTATTGGCTGGTAACAGTCAATTTTCTTTCTAAACTTCCGTCTCCATGCCATGAATTATTCAGACGAATGGGCTTGGCCTATTTTCTTAATAAAATCCATTTTTATATTACATTCTCCACGTATTATTTCTTTCTCTCTGTTTGATGATGTGGAATCACAGCCAATCGGTGAAAGTGTCAGGTTGACTGAGTCTGAGTAAAACTACTCTATTGCAATTGAAATGAACTATATCCTTCAATATTACATTTCATTTAGAATCTCTCAACGTCTCGACACTTTTAGCATGTAATACATTACGTATTGTAATGCTCCAGTGAAAGCTTCTACGAATACCTAAACCTAGATGCCCATTCTACAAGTATTATGCATCCCAAATCCCAACCCAACCAAATCCATCCAACTTATTTTCTCAAAATAGTTCATTGCCAACGCCAAGGTAAATCATAACAATCGCGTCCACTATACATCGCGTACGCCTACCTCAGCTATTCTTACCTAACTTTAACCATTGGGAAACGTTGCAATGAAATAGATGAAAAAGTCTCCTCTCTGGTTGTGGTCTTGAAGAGCACCTTGATTTCAAATGAGAATCCCAAAATCCCTCAAATTGTTCCCGAAATGTTTTTGTAATCTGGATGCGGAGTATATTGGTGAATCGAATTTGCGGGGAAGGTTTTGTGGATGGACGTGTGAGAAGCATCAAGGGATCGGTTCGAGAGAATTCGGGAAACTCGGGAGGATATTTGATCTGCTCCTTCCTCCTCTTTAACAACTGGATCAAACGGACGAAATGCTTTCTCCCAACCTACAAAGGTTTGAGCTGGGAGCGTCCATACACCCCGTGGCATCAAAAAGCCTCCCTCTCTAATCTCCTTCATCCTGACCCTCATTGTACTTGACCTCGCATCCCAAGTCCCCCTTCCCTCGGACATAGTCCATGGAGGTTGGCTGAAAGTGAAAGGAAGGGAAACGACGAGACAAACAATTCTGTGAGAGGATTCCCGAGGATTCCTGGAGGACTGGTGGTGGATTTCTGGAGGAGGAAGAAGGGAGGGCTGGAGAAAGTGAGGCAGGAGGGGATGGGAGTTTGTCCAGTTAGTTAGTCTTAGTGGTCGGAGTGAGAAGACAAGTCGGAGGCCCTGGTTGCCTGCACGGGTCGACACTCAAAATACATCTCTTCTGTCGTCTTCTCTATCCTGAAATTTTTGTTGAACAAAAAATCTGTCTCTTTGTCTCTCTGTCTGTCTGCCTGTCTCTCTTACACATTTCATTCACATCTTCCGCACCATCATTATCATCACCATAAAATACCCACCACCGCCGCGGAAATCTTATACTCGGTTGCGAACGCTCTCCATGGATTTCCATGCCCTCAGTCTCCCGTCGTTCCAATATTATGTGCTCTCCCCTCCGCCGTTCTGAAGACGCCGTACAAGTCTCTCCAGAAATCCGCACTTTTACTGCGTGAAGAAGGGAGGTGGTGGATCACACCATATACCACTACTATGAAACAGATCATAAAATAAATACACTTAACCCTTTTCTCACTCACAATCTCTCGCTCTCTCTCTTTCTCCTCTCTCTCTCTAATAGTCTCGTCAAGAGACAAAACTCTGTATGTGTCTGTCCCTCTTGAACATCTAGACACAGCAGTTGATGAGGCCGTGACCAGGAAGGGGACAAGAGACTATTTGGAACAAGCCCCCCCCCCTTCTCTCTGCATTTGCCTATCTCTATCCTAAACGTCTTCTGGGTTGCTCTGTTGATTAAGTCCAGAGCTTGTGGGAATACTAAGTCTGTTAATTATCTATACATTCCTCCTCGTCATCGTCTCTGAACTGAACATCGCAATTTTGATCGACCCGTGCAGGCTGCTCCCAAAAAGGTTCGTCTCACCTAACCTTTTTGTCCTCACCTTCTCCTCTCTTTATAAATTCATTTGAAAGTGTTCCAAAGGCAATCGTTACACACTTTCCCCGATCCTTGGTCACCGCAGCCCTCCGATTTGTAAAGACAGAATAAAAATTAACGCTTTGGCCCCCTCTGGCCCAGCTGATCTGCCTGGATGTCTTGGGGAGTAATAATGCGGGTGTATGAGACGGTTGGGAAAAATGCTTAAGGATTTTAACATTATAATATGAACCCAGCCCTTGGTGATCTGCTTCTTTCCGTTCTGTAAAATTAAACAATGAGAGTGACTTTTGGAGCCGAATTTCATCGCACTTAAAGTACAGGTAATGTATATTTTGTTATTCTTTCCTCATTTTGGTCCAGATGGGTTAGCAACGCGTGTGCTGGTGGGAGGGGGGGGGGTGGTCTTTAGTAAGGAATTATCATGTCGTCGTAAAACATTAAAGGAGTGTACTAGGAACTTTGGATTCTGATAGTAGTGATAATGCATTGTACACTTTTATTACTTCAAGCTATGACTTCATTCAACATTTCGACAGCATTATTTTAGCAGAATCGGATAATAGTTGGTAGGGCCAGAAATTAGGTTGTAAAAAATATCACTAAAGACTCAAATCTCAAGCCCTAAAGTTTTTAATATTTTCTCTGTAAGCTTCTTCCTCTCGAAGCTCTCCTCTTTTATTAAATTACATTTTTTAATCGTTAAACTTTGATACGGTAGTTATCAAAGTCTTAGCTACCATTTAGATTGATATAGCTTGGGCTTAATGAAATCGTCTTTCAACGCTAATTTTTTTTGGTCACCGGGGAAAATTTTCGCGAACACATAAATGTCTTGTCATATCCACATGAAATTCCACGTTTAAAAAAAGCAGAGCTAAGTTTTGAAGACGAGCATGTATATTTATGAATCACCCTGTAGTTGACAGTATGACAACAGGGATTATTGAGATGGAGACAAGGACTAATGCAATAGTCGTATTGAAATAAAACTCCTGAAAAGACACGAACAACCGAACAAAGCTCTACTAAGGAGCCAAGGTACGCGGTGAATTAGCATGGTTAGTGCGTCAAGCAGATCCTCCTGTCATGAATGCCGTCATGTCAGTGGTGGTGTTAGCTCTTTTTAACATCTCCCATAATTTAATTGTACAGTCCAGTCCGTTTCTCCAGACTGGAAGCTGATTGTACTGAAATGTGAGATGGTAGAGGATTGGAGAGTAGAGACGAGTCCGCCAGAATAGGCTCAACTGTATATTTGTAAATCTTCCGGCCTGGTCTCAAATGTCGAGAAATCGGAGGAGTTGAAATTGCTCAGTTTCATTAGTCCCTAGCCCTAGGCTCCTCTCCTAGGGTTTCGAAATCATTTCGTCCTAACTCTGAAGACATGAATGCAATTATCTTGGAAGGGTAGTTATGTATGTTATGATGAAAACAAAGGAGAGAGACAGAGGCTCTCTACTCTCTTGAGTTGGTCGTGTGTACTTGATCTGGGCTAGTAAGGCGTAATTAAAATATTTAAAAGGAACCCATACTAGTCGTTGCTCAGAGTGATCTTTGTTTCCTTCCGTAATGAACTTGTTTCGTGGTTGTGATTGTGTATAGATTCCATGGGTTGGAATTTCCGTGAACTCTCCAAATATTTTCCTCTCTCTCTCTTCATTCTATGCGAAATTGAGTTTATTTTGATGAAAAGGAAAAGGGAAACCTCCACCGTTGTTGGATCATGTTGGCTCATAGTTAATGGAAATTTCCAACATTGCAGCTTCCCCGTCCTAATTCAATTTCCGGACCAAAACTAAGGAATAGACCTTCCAAAGTTGTCCCAAGTTGCAAATTATGTACAAAGCCTTCATCGTCCTTATTCCACCAAACTCTATCATCATGTTGATCATCATCATCATCTCCTGCCCCACCAGCCATCCTTTGCTATCTTCTCAGTAGTCACTGGCACTATTTCCAATCTTGCTCCACTTTCAAAGTTCAGCCAAGGAAATAATTTCAAATATAACCCAGTCCCCAGGTTTTGAAAGGGGATACAGGTCAAACTTTCTAATGTGGGATGATTTTTATGTGGAAAACTGTCGGGGGATTAGCTTTTTTCTTTGATCCTATAGTGTCATTTTTGGTTTGTAAATTCCATATAACCTTATCTGATTGGGGAAATATTAATTCGTAGCCATTGTGAGAGCAGCCTTCGTTGAGATTTCTATAAGAGAAGTGGATTTGTATATGTGGGCAGATATTTCCATTGAACATTGGAGAGAGAAAGGAGAGGTATTGGAATCAGTTGGGGAAATTCTTGTTGTTGTGGCCATTAGGGTTATTGATGTTCTCTGTTGGAGAAAGGAAGGATGAGTGCATTAGCTGATTGAGACAAGTACAAAGAATGTTTGGTGTGGTCGTGGTGTATAGTATCCCCTCAACTTGATTACTTTCCCCTTAAATGAATCGGTGATGATGAGGATGGGTAACTCCAACCTCCAATTACGACGAGGTCATATCAGTTTGATATGTTACAAGAGGGAAGACAGGACAATTAGGGACATGCACACACACATCTCCACACTATGTACAGAAAGGTGATAAATCCATCTTGCTCAATTTTTCTGCCAAATATTAGCCGGATGTGTATAGAGAGATAGGTGTGCTATGTGGCGGGCTGGTCTAGCGTTGACAAGAGATTATTGTTATTATGATCATTATTATTGTATTATCGAGAAAGAAAACGGAGGTTGGGTAACCCGGTGGAGTTTTTGGAGAAATATCGAACAAACAAGGAGGTGATCAATTAGCAAACGTCCCTCCATTCTTCCTTGCACAATTCCATGGAAATAGATAGCTTCAACCTCACGTCCGTAAATAAGAAGAATCGACCCCACCGTCCGTAGATCCACTCGAGGTCCTCCACCCAGAGCGAATAAATCCTCTGCTTAAGATCTAATACCTGCTTAGCTTGAACAGGTTGACCACACTTCCAACGTCCGGCTCCTCTGTCTCTTGGAGACATTCAATAGCGTAGGAGAGAGAAAGTGGGAGACTTGATGGGATGGTTGGATGACCCCCTCGTCTCTATTTACTTGTCCAGAGGGAGATGGGTAGCGAGGATGATGTGATATGAGGATGTCCGTTCATGATCACATGGTGCGTGGTGGCCCTTTTGTTGGTGGGAATGGAATGCAGGAGAAAGGCGGGTGTTTGCGAGAAAGTAACTTTGTTGCTGGGAAAGAGAGAAAGCCCAAATTCGGGATTCGGAGGAGGGAGAGGCCATTGAGGGAAGGAATGGAGATTAGTCTCCCGGGACTATTTATCTAAAAATAAACCTACAGCCAGGGAGGACCGTATATTTTTAAATCCATGAGTCAATCCTTCTCTCTCCCTCGTGGGACACATTTCCCATCATTTTCACGTCCCCGTTTATGTCCGACTGGTCTAAAGACCAATTTTCCTCATTCTGGAGACTAAATTAAGCAACTTACTAGGATTGATTATGACAGAGGACACAATCTTGAGGGACAGGCACAGAAACATAAAATATATGTGGCTGGATTAGGCTTAGAAAAACATGGGAGGATCGAGGCCGTTATATGTTATTGAAGAGCTACAATAAAGTCGGATTTTAAGTGTTTTTAATTCTCTTTGCTTTTAAAAAGATCAACAAAGGCCTAAGTCTGTAGTTTTTGTTAGGGACACGGATTGTTTTAGAAGCAAGGAAGGAGAGGATGCAGTTCATTTGTCTAATAAACACACGAATTGAAATCTTGGGATGGAATTCCTCATTTCAAACTGCATCAAAGATAAATGACACTTTTGACCCTTTTCTCCCTTTTGAAGGGCATGTGAAACGGAGCTTCTTTTTTTTAATGAAAGGAGATGTTGTCTAGGAAAGAGAGCCGAGAGGTTTGTCTTAGAAAGGATTGTGAAGTAGCCCTTATGGTGGCAGTGGTGGTACGTAGGTCCAGCTCATTAATTTCCTATCCAAGTGGAGAGTAAACTGTGTAAATGGACTCGAAATCTTTTCCTCTCTGCTATTTTTTTTATTGATGTTGTCCAAAGGCCCAATTAGTTGTCTTTCACTACAATGATACGGAGAAAGTCTATCTGTTATTTATAAACTATCTATTAGTCCTGGAGACGACTGGAAATATATATTTCTACGTACATATGATATTCCCTATTAGCTCAAGTGTCAAGCCTAAGTGAAGTGTGTTTTCAATTGGAGCGCGGAGTTTGTTCAAGGATGGCAATTAAAATCCAATTAGGATTCGGCAAGAGCTTTGAAGAGTTAAAAAAAAGTCCTCCGGCTCTCTTATTGTGTCTGTCTGTCTCTGTACGACGACGTGAAGATGTTTTTGAGGAAGTGTCGAGTTGGAGGGGGAAACGTGGCTCATTACCTCCTTTCTTACGTTCCCTGTCTATTCAGAAAGGATTTTCTAAACACGTCGCATCATGAAACTTTCCCCATACTCGCCACACTGCACATACACCCTGCCGAATAAAACTCATTATAATATTATACTAGCTACTCTGTAGATGGATGCGGAAATCTATATCTTCCGAGGGGATGTCCATGTACTCCAAGAGAGTTTGAGGACCATAGGTGACGTCATTGGCACGGAGTTCCCCTCTCGGTGGGATTCGTTATGAATGGATTCTATAGCGAGACTTGTCTTTCAAAAATAGTTCGTAGGATTGTCTGGATTAAATATTACTAAAATACTACACCACCCCCAGTTTTAGGCCCTTTGTACAGTAATCTAAAGAAGTTCATTGATGATGTGTGTCACAGGTTAGAGGACTGACAGGACTGTAGTGGGTGTGGAGCCTGGACTTGTAAGCCCTTGTAGTGGAGGGGGTAAGAATGGAGGATTTAAATTCGCACACGATTCATTTTGGATGGGAATAGATATGTACGAGAGATGAAAGTAATTTAAGGTTGATAGGGCCCTTATTGGTTGAGATGTCATGTTAAGGTTGGGTGGATGGATTGAAGCAGTGGGGGTTCATGGCTCGTAGGGCTTGGAGGCTCTCTGCAGAGAGGACCATGTTGTTGTGCAAAAACTGGTAGAATAAGTTTGAGATATTTGGCTGGGAGTCTGGTGGAATAGAAGTATCAAAGCTATCGATCCGTTTCTGGGTTTCTGCATCATCATCTCTCCTTCTCTGCCATACGAGAGACTCACGATTTGGAGGATTTCTTGGCAGGGACCCACTAGGGAGAAAATCACCACCAAAAATCCACCCATACAGCACATGTTTTTGGGTAGAAAACTATTTCCACCTCCGTTCAAAGTCTCGCTGGAAGTCTATTAGTTTTAAAACACACTATTCCATGTGGCCCACCTGTTCACACACGACGAGAGGAGCCTGGTGGTAATATAAATTAGGGATATCATGCCATTCTACCATTCCCCACCTATAATTCCAGGTTAGACACGCGGTTGCAATATAAATAGGGAAAGCAGTTGGCGTGTACGTGTCAATCAATCCTCATAATCCAACACCGCCTCGGTGTCCTAAAACAACTCCTCAGGTTGCTTTTCCACGCTTCTCTCCAGGCAAGTCCAAGTTCGGGTTGCTCATTGCAAAAAAAGTCCTTCTTAGACAAGGGGCTGGTGGGGGAGCCAAACTGCGGGTAGAATTTAGAAAGGAGACTTGGGAGTAACTACTACACAGTACACTGGAGAGTCTTGCCAAATCTCAACTCCTCCAGTCCCATTTAACTTTTCCAGAGAGTCCAGTTGGAATTGGAATGCTGAGCAAGTAACTGATCCAGACTGAAATAATCTAAATATTTAGAATAAATCCGAATCACTCTTTCCCTTACTCTGTAGTAAGGGAAATCAGGATTTATAGGAAATCTGGGTAAAGCAAATAAATCTGGATCGGATTCCCAGAGGAGATTAAACATTTTAGTGTATATACCTTGAGAACGTGAGTGGTTTCTTGATTTCGTGCACAGACCGCTTAGCTGGTACGGAAATCTCTCCGACTTTACACAAATCTGTTCCTTTTTTTTACTAAGTTATTTGAGTTAGTAGGACGGAGGTTGAGGAGCATTAGCATACATTTGAGAGACCGTCTCCAAGGAATTGGAGCCGCATTGCCTCAGTTAACATTTAAACTCCAGACTCAATACCACCTCGACGGAGGAGCGTTTCAGTTACCATTTCGGGATATAAAGATATCAGCATGGTAAAAGTGGCGATGGGAATACGAGAGCAGAATCCATAATTTTCACAGCCACCCACTCCCTCTTCATACAGATGGGAGGAGGAGGCTGACTATTTATGTAATAGGATAAGGAGACGGGGACATCCACAGAGGATGATGACACCTCGACCCTCTTGAGGTCAAAGGGTAGCCAGATTCAGTGGGGGCGGCTGTCCAATCCAAAGGGCTATCTCATCTTAGAATTATGGGGCTAAGTGAATGGCTCCTCTAATTCTTGATAACCTCCACCCGGTATGAGAACGTGTTTTTTGGAATGTACTTGGCTTCTATAATATTATGTACACAGTCCTCTCCCGGCCTTTGAATCCCATTAGCCCAGACTGATGCTACTCCATCGAGGACCCTCTGTTAGGAAATCAGGCCGAGTTTCAACTCTCCAAGGACTTACGTCTCATTTATCCAGACGTTTTCAGAGCTCCTTGAGAAGTCTCTCTTTAGTTCTCCCCTTTTTGATAATCAAAAAAATATACGGACCACACTCTTGGTTTATTCGGCTACCACTCTTATCCTGTATTATATATTTATTTCACTTTCTACCTTTTCCATCTTTGTGGTTGGAGGGAGTGCTAGGCCATTCATACGAGGTCCATCTCTACTGGAATGACTAAAAATATGGATTTTGATCTCGGAATATATGTCCGTAAGAGTTTTTATATGTTTTCACCCCGTTGGAGGTAAATGTTATGGATTTCCCATTAAAATCTGACATGGAATATGAGAAGGATGGGTCGATTAGGCTTAAGAGCAGTAGTCAGTAGTAGTCTAGAGAGTTCAGTACATTTCTCTTGGAATTCTTACATTTTCCCCATCTGTCTACATCATCATCCAGATAATATTTGAGCTTTCTCTTCCACACAAGACTCCCTCTCATTGCCCCCAACTGGGGAGGATGCCCCTTCAACTATAGACTTGGAATTGTGCCGTTCATAAATGAAGCATATCAGCCGAGGGACATTAGTATTACAGACAACTATTAACAAAGCTCATGTGTTTTACTTATCTCATTCACCATGAATTTTAATACGGATGTTAAATAATTCGGTATTTGGATTGTATTGTATTGTAGAGGTTTGAAGTAAAAAAAAGCCACGTCAAGATTTCAAAAGCTCCTTAACATTAATAAACCATAGTAGTTTCATAGAATGGCTTTGGAATTGAGAGACACAGGATTGTGGTGCCTAAAACTGTGTTTGTGACACATTCATACCATGTCTGACTATAATGTTGAATTGATGAGACCCAAGCCCTCAACCCGGCGCATCAGTCTGCCGACTCATTAAAACTTGATAGACCATGTCCTTGTCGTCTATTTACATGAGCTCCGTTGTCATTCTCAAATGTAAGGAGGGACGGATTGGATTGCTTGAGAGCTTTTATTATTCATCTAAATTAATTATTAAAGAGCCAGGTAGAACATGCCTCAAGCCCTTTGTTTACAATTATGAGCCAGAGCCGAGGACTATCGTGAACCTCTATTAGACACCGCTATCTCATTAGTATTTATTGGTTGGCAGGGTTGGGGGAGAAGTTGTGAGCTAATCAATTCTATTATCTAGCACACAACATGTTTTTAAAATATCCAGCTAGTCAGGCACTTCCTTATTATATTATTTAAATGTCTCAATCCCTTCCATCATTTCTAACTCTAAGCTCAGTGTGTTTTTCTCTACTTTCTTTCATGTACTTCTCCATCATCCCGACCAACTGGACATGAACGTATAATAATACCCTGCAATAACACTAATATCAATAATAATAATAATATTCGCCCCCGTTTGTATCTGCTGGGACGATAATACACTTGGAATTGGTGGGTGTGACCCTTGGGACGGGCATTATGGAATTCTCTTGTTATTGTGACCTGACTCTGTGACTGTTGTTTCCTTTCATTTCTCCATACAATTCTTCCCCTTTGGTTGTCAATATTTATGAACTGGGGAAAAAACTTGTTAACGAACCAATTCTTGACTCTTGGTCGGTTTTATTCTTGTGACCTGACTGATTAAATCATTTCATTGGATACGTGAAGAAGATGAAGGGGATTAGGGACTCCGGTATTCCGACAACCACATCCACAACATCTCCTTCAACCTTGGCCAATCCTAATGGGAAAGTTAAAGTGCGGAAGAGAAGATCCAAGACCTCCTTTGTCCTCTTTATCGCCCTATTCCTTGTGGTCACCACCTTCCGGTCCACCTGGGGAGGTCAAGTGTCAGAGGAGCATAGCAAGACACACCATCCTTCTACCACAGACTCTTCCAAGCACCCTGGGAAAGGTCATCATGAGGGCCACCGGTCCACTACGGAGCAGACTACTTCCACTGGTCACCATCTTCATCATGAGAGTAGCTCGTCCCATCCCAAGCATCACTCAAATACCGAGAAACCTAAACATCATGCTGAGGCGTTTACAACGGAGGAGTCCGAACTGTCCACCTCTGGGGAACCGACGCATCGACATAAGCACTTGAATGGAACCAACTCCCCTGAAGCTAGTGACACGGGTGAGTTTTGGATTCGGTTTTGACCTCTCCATTAACGGTGAGATTCAGTAGGAACTCTTTTACTTCCCATTTGGATATTCATGGGTTAATTGGTAGTAAAATAAAAATCTCCGTAAACTCCACTGTCAACTGTGACAGGAATGATATAAAATGGTTGTAAATTTGACGTTAATTTTCAGAGAAGAAGAATGAAAGTTCGTACTACTGCATCACACCAGCCATCGACCAGTTCCCTCCTCCAATTCTCAACCAAAATGCCCGGAAGAACGGAGGTTTCCTGGTTCACATTGCGGTGGCGGCCTACACCTTCCTAGCGTTGGCTATAATCTGCGACGAGTTCTTTGTCCCTTCCCTAGACAAGATGTGCGAAGGTTAGTTAGCCTCTCTGTTCTTAATCGTTTTATATTTCAAATGCAAGGTTCTACGGGGCCTTAGCTCAAGCTTGAGTCTATATCGTGTCTTCTCTCTTAATTCTTGAACAAAAACGCAGTTCTGAAGATGCAGCCGGACGTGGCAGGAGCAACTTTCATGGCCGCAGGGTCATCAGCTCCAGAATTAGCAACTGCTTTGATAGGAGTGTTTGTAGCCAAGGTAAGCGATTTATAATAGGATTTCTAGTCTGATTAAGAGACGACAAGGCTTGAGATGAAGAGATCCCCTCTCGGCTCCTTCTCAGCCCTTGTCGACAAACGTCCCAAGCCGACTCTTTTTTCTTCTATATTTATTTACTATTTTTTGGAAAAGTCAAGTGGAATGGGAAAGAGCTTTTTGAATTAAGACTCCTCTCTCTCTCTCAAGTCATGTAGAGGAATCAGCCAAGTGGCAACTCTTAAATCTGAGCCACTAGTATAGCAGAGTAGCGTGTATGTAGAGGCCCAGACATCTCCATCAAATTCCTATCCACTTTCTTTTAGAGAGCTCCAGGCGGAATTTTAGTCCTGGCCTCCCCCGTCATCCCCCCATGGAAAATCCCCAAAAAATTAAACTCTTTTTTTCAGAGTTGGGAGAAACAATTGAGGAAGGAGATCAATAATAAGGGCTGACAGCCACTTTCCCTTATAAGAGCCTTAGACATTCTGACTATAAGATCCACTAATATCCCAACTGACTCAAAGGACATACTGACTAATGCCAAGTGAAACTAAACCGGGTTTAGTTTCACTTGACATTAGTCAGTATGCCTAGGGTTTAGTAAACCCTAGGCAATCCTTTGAAATTACTGCTACTACTACTACTTCCACCTTCCCCCCTCACTTGCCTACCAAATCTCTTGTATTTATAGGCCCTAAGGATGATAGAAACTTTGGGTTGAAGGAACCCCTTTCTCATAGTCTATATGGATTGCAGTTTCTCACATCCGATTTCAGAAGACATAGTTGATTTGATGCCCCTTTTTCTGAACTTTCTTTTTTGAGCCTTGGGAAACTCTTTGAAATTCCTTCCCATATGGCTTGACACAATAACTATGAAGACATGTATGTGTCTAAGCTCTCTTATCATACAGCTCCAAACCCCTTGGGGTAGTTTTTCTTCCCTAACTGTGTTTCTATTTGGCCAGGTAGATATACGCTACAATAATGGGCACAATAGACCGTCTTGGAGGTCTTCGTAGGACAGAAGAAGCATTTTTTTGGGTACTTGACACAGTCTTGTAAAGTCATATGTAAGGGGTTGCCGAAAACGACTGTTCTAAAAGGCCTAAAAAGATTTGAAATTTTCTGCTGAAAGTAACACAAAATTCCATACTTTTCACTTGCCTTGGGAGTGTCTTGAAATATCAGTGACTTTTCCAAGAGACGCGGAGGAGCATTAGCCTATGGATTGTAACATTTATTTATAATGCCCTTTTCTGCTCGGGGTAACAATTACTAACAATGATCCTCTCTTTCTACCCGCAGTTCCCGGTAGTAATAAAAAAAATTGTAATAATATCTCTCCTCCATACAAGTAATAATAACAGACAGGAGTTTTGTGTATTAAAAAGAGAAAGTATGGAAATATGAGTTTTTGAAGTCTGGGAGATGAACAAGAAGCCCAGTGCACACACAACAGAGGCTTCTCTGTTTACCCAACTTTCCCTCTACTTTTTCTCCGTTTACAAAGCCCCAGTCGTTTCTTGCAAGGATTCTTTTGAAAACCTTTAAAGTCCTCCAGTCCTCGTCTGATTCGATTGAGGAAATTCAACCCATCTTCTCTCAGACGCTTAACTACATTACCATTTACGGGTTGCATACGAGGATAATATGACACCATATAAATTAGGGAAGGAATAAAGACTTTCGTTCCAAATTCCATTTCGATAACAAAATCCCATCTCCAATGTCACTTGCCCCCCTATATGTCACTATAGGCTGGTCAAATAACTAGACAACCCTGAACCCCTTCAGAGAAGAGAGCGTTTCATTGGCAACGGAGACTTGGAGACAAGCTCTGCCTTCTGTCAATATCCCCTCCTCGAAATTTTTAAGGACCAAGGGGCGCCAGTGGGGGCGCCAGTGGGGTCGCCTTATCCCGTATTTCTGACGCTGAGATTTTTGCGTAAAAACTACAGACGATCAGTTCAGCAACCTCAGGAAACAATTTAGGGTTTAGAATCAAAGACGATTCATTAATTCCCAGGAGGACTTTATTTTATTTGCATTAGTAATTTGCAATGTTTTTTTTTAAACTCAGTCTGGACTCTAGACTGAAGATGCCACTAGAATGGGGTTACAGTGATATTTATTTGCATATTTCAATACTTATTTAATTGTACCAACGTCGGTTGAGACTAGTTGAGAGCACTTGCGACTGGTGGTACACTATCCAATAATGGCAAGTAAATGAGATTAGCTTGGAGAGCTTTCGAGAAGTAGGTTTAGATGGTAGTGTACATAATTTTTGGACATTTGAGGCACTTTGCAAAAAAGGCTCTTTAGCCTTCAATAAAAATTAAAGGAAGTAATTGTCCGGCTATAAAATCCTAAGCCCCCCCCCCGTCTTCACCACACCCTCCGTCGAAAGCCCATCCACTTGAAAATCAATCCTAAAAGGCAGATATAGATTGGTTGTTTTCTGACTTTATATTTAAATTTGCAGGATGACATAGGAGTAAGTGGAGTGATCGGATCCGCTGTATTTAACATCATGTTTGTAATAAGCATTTGTGGACTCCTCACTCCAACCGTTTTGTACTTGAACTGGTGGCCGATGGTCCGTGACTGCTTCTTTTACATGGTCAGCATCCTCGCCCTCTTGTTCTGCATTTACGACGAGGAAATCGAATGGTGAGATAATTTATCAGCAGGCTTTAACTCGATACTAAAATTATTATTAGGAACCATAGGTCGGCGATCCATTAGTGATTGGACAACCAACCCCCAGAGTTATTATCAGACTTTCCCATGTGGTAGTCCAATGTTCAATGTAGTTGTCCCTGAGTAATTGTTGATAGTCAGCTACTCTTTAGTTGGCTACCAGTGACCCACACGACATTCTTTGGGGTGGCCCGTAGTTTGGTCGCCGACCTATGCAGAGTGCACAAAGTTCTCGAAAACTCTCCCGCAATCTTTGCTGTGTTTGAAAGTGCGGCGACAGGCAGATGGATCCCTAAAAGACAAGCTCTGATGGCTGAGAGGCACATCCGTATCTTTATTTTATGGCCTTTGGGACAGTGGAGAGAAATTGTGCACAGAGGTTGAGATTTGCGAGGATTACTGAATTTATGACCCGTTTCTACTTTCACTCACTCCGTCTCTCCTTTAAGCATTCTTTGGTTGTGTAACATTATTTGTACAACAAATTTCTTGATTCAATTTTTACGATTGATCATTCTGGATGTGCAGACTTTAGGACTGGGTAACAAACACAAGCATTACCAATAGCTTCTTCTAATAAATGGTTTTTCTAAATGACATGATACTGCCGCGTTTTGGACGCTGGATCCACCCCTTGTGCAGTCAAGGAAGCCTAACTCACACTTTGTCTCACTTGATGGTCAATTAAATTTACAGGTATGAGTCAATAATACTGCTACTCCTGTACTGCCTCTACTGCTATGCCATGTACATGAACACGGTCCTGGAGGCCTGGGCCAATACCCTGCCCATCCCCTTCCCTGTCCACGTCCACACGGACCTCCCGACGGAAAAGTCAGGCTTGGTCACCTACAAGGCAGGGGAGCAACAACCGGGTGGCTTGGATCCAGGGGCAGGCACGATGGCAGGGGCTGCATACGGCCAGAGTCAGCAGTCTTCGATCGACTACGGTAACTCATAGAAACCTTGATTACCCTTCACTGAAAGTTGGACAAGTGATTCTAAATTGATGAGCATTTATGACACAAGCCCCCACACTGGTCTAGGAGCGAACTCGAAACTCTTAAAAAGTCCTTGAAAGTAGAAAATGAAATCTGTACGTCATTCCGGATGCCCGATAGGGAATCCTGTAGAAGAGTTAGTACGGAGATTAGACCAGACGATTGTGCATGTTAACATGAGTTCCCAAGAGGGCCGAGTTTTCCCTTAAAGTGACAGGGAATAATATCTGATCGACTTGAGCTTTTTTTAGATAGAAGTTATATATATATAAAGCATTGATGGAAGATGCACTGGAAGTAGACATCTTGATGTGAGGATAATCCCGAGTTATAAAGACCCCACCCACACTTTCCTATCCCTCAGAACAGTAATGAAAAGAGATGAGAGATAAGTTGAAACACAATGAGAGGATAGGGACGTTATGACCATTCTTCCAAGTCACAAGTGCAAGGGTTTGCAATAGACACTCGGCCCATGGACCGTAGAGGAGAGTTTAACTCGACTCAATGAGTTTGAATAGACTGGACAAGATATAAAAGAGACCAAGTGCTCTTTCATCAGTTCAATTGTCGGGGTGTCAAGGGATAGAAAAGGGTAAAAAAAAAGTTTGAAAGAGAAAGAGACAAGAAGCTCGTGGAGTGGGTTTTAAGAATCTCTAGATCAAATACCCGTGGGGGGCTGATTAGATG
Organism: Agrenia bidenticulata; assembly: GCA_034694785.1. Taxonomy (NCBI): domain Eukaryota; kingdom Metazoa; phylum Arthropoda; class Collembola; order Entomobryomorpha; family Isotomidae; genus Agrenia; species Agrenia bidenticulata. The sequence continues at coordinate 99,055 of JAQFYM010000070.1, forward strand.
CAGAGTTGACTGAATTTATTGTGTGTCTGTCTGTCTGTGTGGCTCTAGGGGCTGGAGATGATGGGATGGGAGGGAGGGATGGGGATATGGATCCACCGAAGAAAGTCCCGGTTCCACCCATTTCCATTCTCGCTCAGTTTAATCCCCCCGTGGACTCGGGGTTGAAGAAAATCTTGTGGCGGATCTCCTTACCTCTCATTTATTTATTTTACTACACCGTGCCCGACTGTCGGTTGGAGCAGTGGAGGTCTTGGTATGTGGTCACTTTCAGCATGGCCATGGTCTGGATTGCTCTCTTCTCCTATGTAATGGTCTGGATGATCACCGTCGTCGGTACTTTTAAAACTTACTTTCATTTTTCTCTTTTAAGCGGTTGCGGAAAACTGAGTTGCTCCAATCCATCATCTGCCTTGTGTTTCAAGTTCCCATCTCAGCACCTGTCCCTCTAAATTAGTCTAGGTCTGGGGAATGTAAACTAAGTGGTTTACCAGAGAGTTCCCAGCATTACGCTACTTTATTGGATTGGAACGCTCAATCAAGATTCAATTATCAGTCTGTAGCAATCATCTCATTACATCCTACCTATTTCTCATTACTTGATCCCAACGCAGATACAGATATCTATAGAATGTTCGGGGGAGTGATGGAAGGTAGGAAAAATCTTGATACTCCCCGAATCTGATCAGACCACGAAGCAATCAGGGAATTTAAGAACGCGTTTCGAATAAGCAATGTCCCCAATAGAAAAGGGCATTCAGATACTACGTAGGGAGCTGGATAAAAATACTGCAGCTTATAGGGGGGACATTCCAAGTGACCAAATTGATTAGTTGAGTACAAAGTGTCCGAAAATATATCCGACGTGGTGGCCCTATTGGTGGTCTGCTATGGAACGGTATCTGTTTAAGTATCCTTCACAGATAATGATGTAGTTTAGGGAGGGGTGGGGGAGGGGGCTGGGAAAATGGGGAATCGATTTGCTCGTCAAGAGTGTCCTTGCAAATTGTGTGCAAAGTGTTAGGAAGGAAGGAGATGAGCTGTTGATGGGGCCATTCAACTGTAGCTAACTTGATAAAGCGTCTAAAAGTTTATTATTTCCTTTCCTTCTTCTTTGAATGAGGGAAAGTGGAGTCTCTCCGAAATTACTTGCATACACTCCCACCACCCGTCTGCAGAGCAAGGCCAGAGAGAGAGTCGGATATTAAACTATTTCCACGGCTCCTCTTGAACATGTCTTTGTTTGTAGCTTTTTGAATTCATGCCGATGGGCTTGGTGTGTGTAATGACAGATAGAAGAAGAAGTCTCTCTTTTCAACAATAGCCTAGTGGGATGCATATTCTTTCTCTAGGATGGAGACCCTATGTTGAAATTAGTTTAGGCATTATCTTAGCGTTCATCTTTCTAACGTTGATATCAATTAATTTATTGAATAATTAGTTACGAATTTTATTTGGTTTTCCCGACGAGAAATGTTTACAGCTCAATTTTGCAACAGTTGGAGGGAGAAAAATCTTGTGAGTGATTGAAAAAATTATTGCCAATGGTCCAAAGAAAATCAATTGGGAGTTTGTTGGTAGTGGCGTCAAGAGTTTAATTCTTGGAAGGATAAAGTTTTCATATTTTAACACAAAGAAATAAGTCACATTTAGATGGGTGTAAGTTTACAAGGGACTTCTATGAAAATAATTACCAAAGCCGTTCAAAAACTGCAGTAAATTAATAAAATCTAACCCTATTAAAAATGGTTGAAATGAATGTCTAAATAATGATGCTGATATAATATAATTGACACAGTGGGTAATTATATTTCAAGGGTACACGGTCGGAATACCAGACACAGTGATGGGACTGACGTTCGTGGCTGCTGGAGTAAGTGTCCCTGACGCTCTTTCATCGCTCGCCGTCATGAAAGAAGGTGACCCCCTCTATGGAATTAAATCTTAGAAAGCTTGCTAAACCATTCAAAATCATTTCTTAGCAATGCGAACGTTTGGTCAACAGGTTTCGGTGATATGGCCGTGTCTAATGCCATCGGCTCAAATGTATTTGACATCCTCATGTGTCTAGGACTTCCATGGTTCCTATCATCAGTGATCGTTCATCCCGGTGTGTCAGTCAAGGTTATTAGCAAAGGTAAGGTCACATGCCGAAATGCCAAAGGATTTAATCCACCTCTGACCTTTTGTTTTGAACGATTGATACCAGGACTGATCTACTCCACAATATCACTCCTCTCCACGGTGGCGTTCCTCCTCATAGCAACGCACTACAATGGATGGCAGCTGAACAAGAAGCACGGGGTGATGTTACTCCTCTGGTATCTCTTATTTATGACCGTCGCCAGTTTGTACGAACTTAATGTGTTCGGGGACTTTAATCCACCCGAGTGCATCAGCGAATACTAAATCTGGCCGGGGAAGGAATGAATCACTTCAAAATAATGTACTTATTTTACAATCACTTTACATGAAACTATATAGCCCAGTAGGGATACACAAGTCAGTGAGAGGTAATTAGTAGGGAGACGTTTCAAGGAGGAAATTCTATGGTATAAGGTTACCGGACGGCACCGAACCGAGTCATGTTACCGTTTGAAATTGTTCAAGGATTACTCAGATGCCCCCCTCGGGCTTTCTGAACCGTGATCTTTTTTTAGCATAATCTGTTATTATATTACATATATATATTCGTGACTACTTCAGTCTTATTCATGGGAACCTTTGAGCCCGATAGTCATCACAACTAACTTATGATACACGTTTGACTAACCACTTCTGAATCCAGATAATAATTAACTTAGCTAACTTAACAGAGAAAAATGAAGTCAGCCTCGAGTCAATTTACCTAAGCCTCCTCAAACTTATTAATATTTATCGGATACTCAACGCAGTTTCCATCTTGTCCGATGTGGACCTTTATGAATCCTCAAGGTTGTTGTAAACTGTAGAGTGTGAGGTGCTCATTAGCAGGGCTAATTTATATTCATTTATAATAACTGTTGACCTTTGGTAGGAATAGCTGTTGAACCCTCACCCAATGAAAATATATAAAAATATATTCATCCATATGTTATCTATCGATAAGAATACACTACAAGAGGGAAGCTGCCCAGAGTCTTTTGAACACAAGGTCACAGTTTAGTGGTTGGCACTGGACTACACTGTGACCCGTGGGGGTCCAAGGTCGATACTTGTACACATTACTCCATAAAGAAAGAAAGGGTTCTTGTCGGCTTCCTTTCCTTCTTTCATTGTAATTAGAATCACAACTTGACCTTTGACCTTTAAAGTGCTCTTCCCTCATTCACAATAATCTCATAATATCTAACTATGAGTACTAGTAATAATAATAATAATAATAATAATAATACCTTTGCCTTCGAATGCATTTCCTTCCATGTACACAAAACAAAGTTACAAGGTTAGTTGTTATAATTTCTCAGCGCTAGCTTCTTCTCATCAAAAGGAGGAGATGGGGATATTAATTTATGGAACATGTTAGACCCCAAAAAGGTTATCAATCTGGAAAAAGTCGGCAGTTTCCAGTTAGACTTCCAAGGTCTTAAAACATATTTCCGACCGTTTCTCCACCTCCTCCTTGTTTCTCAAACGTGCTTATCCTCTTGTACAATAATCGTTATCAACTAAAAAGGAAAACATTCTAAAACGACGTTTGAGATCCAATATTTAGTATTTAAATTAAATCTATCAAGTTTCAAAGTGACAATTAAAGAGCCAGAGAATTGTGGAATTAAATAATTCGTTGATCGAACATGAAACCAATTTAATTAACTCGTTCTTAGAACCCAAATGAATCCCCTCGGATCCTTTTCTCTGAAACGGAGGCTTTGAAAATAAATTAAACCCTAAAATCGGAACACAATAACATTCCGGCGTATCGAGAAAGCGGCTTACTAAAATTTCTATTGCCAAAGCGTAGGTAGAATTTGTGTGGAAATTTTCGCTTTCATGTTTCCAATAATTTCAATCAATCAAACAAATTAAACTCATGCTGAAAGCAGGGCGTTATTTTTTATCAAATTCCTAAATGCAATATTCTCAGCCCGTTATTCCCTACTGCCCAAGCATTAGATTTTTTTTAAACACCCATTCAAGAAAAATACAAAGACTTGAAAGATTTTGAATAGTTTCTTATTATTTTCCCCGTGAAATTAAAGACTTGGTACCAGATCTCAAAGAGCCTCCGAGTCCAAAAAGGACAAGAGGGAAAAGCACGTCTTGAGAATGAGTTGTATGAAACTAGAAGTAAGTGATCAGACAATAATATGATTTCTCTTCCCATTTCCATGTAAATAATAATCTCCAAAACTAGCTCTGTCTCCTATCCACCACAAAAGGGATTAGAATATATTACTAAGCAGTGGGGACGGAGAAAATAGCTTTACTAGTCCAGGCGCCTCTCATTCCGATTTTGTCAAGTTGTCTCTCCTCATGAACTTTAGTACTGCGGAACGAGCTGAAATGGACAACTCTTCTCCCACAATATTTTCCACCATTCAAATCAATCCAATCTAATACAAGTAATCAATAGGCTGTTAAAAAAACATTGCAGTTTTTTCTCCTCAAAGAAAAAAAACAACTTTAAATTCAATTTCTCCGTATTTAAAAATTATCGGCAATTCCGAGGGGGAAATTTCTACCCGCTTTGCAGTAACAATCACTGAGCTTGTTTTATTGACACGGAATTGACCCTTGCAGATTTAATTTTTTCTGGAATGGGAAATTCTGTGTAAATCAAAGAGGATAAGTAATTCAAAGTAATTGAGTGAGAGGGACATACGAAGGTGTAGTAGAAATAACTTGCAAGGATTTTGGACTTGATGGGAGGCAAAGGTGCAGTGTGATTACGTTGTAAATAATATCCAACCCTTTATCTCTCTCTCTCTCTATCATTAAATAAAAAAATTAACTAATTGATCATTTAGCTAATTAAAATAAAATCCTCGAATCCCCACTCCAAGGACTCAGTAGGGTCTTTCCCATATAATCTCGTGTGGGTTTTTTGCTTTAAGAGGAAATCTATGCGACCATTGGAAAAGGGAATGTTTTGACCGAGAATTTTTTTAAACTCCTCCTACCTCTAACATTTGTCATCTCCATGTTCCTTGAAGACGGTTTACGTGTTTTGTCATTGGTAACTAATTAATGTAGTTGAAGCTAGTTAAGGTCTAGAGTGCTAGGGTGAGTCGGTGAGTAGTGCGGATCTAGGCATCCCATTACATACCTAATTCTGGTTGCATAAGTCCAATTCAGTCTTGTAATTTTAATTATTCAATGTCGTCACCTTGTCATAAATATCCCCTTTAGATGTGCCTCGCACAACTTACCCCGTACATAGACAATTCTGTACTACTTGACTAGAAACACAGGACAGGAAGGGGCCCTGGGCTACGCGCCTCAGCCCCTTCCCTCGCAATTATTCACCACAACTAAACGATTGAAAATAAAATATTAGGACTCATAAGGACTGCCAAAGGATTGGAAGAGGATTTAAATCCTCAATTTAAAAAAACACACACACACAATTGCTTGATCAGACATTTTTTATTTCCGAATGAAAACTTTTTTCCGTTCCAGGGGGGACTTTAAAAAAAGAAACACGATGATTCCATTACATTCCAGGAGGGGTAGTTGACAAGATGAATAAAATAAATCATAGGCCCTTTGAATAAAATTTTGGCAAAGATAAATTGACATCTCAACAAAAGTAGATTGGGATATAAAATTGAGTGAAATAGTGTCCATCTTGTTCATGCAGATTGTGTAGCTGTAGTCTAGTAGGTCGTAAATAAAAGAGGTACAAGTAATAGGTCAAGTAATTGGTCAAGGGGGGATTCAAAGTTGACTTGTTGATTTGTAATGGATCCGTTTTGGGTGTTGAGGTTTCAGTAGTTTATCTATCGATGCATGTGCACTGTGTAAATACAAGGCGCATTCACATCATCAAGTACTGTGTAAAAAAATATTGACTCTAACTAAATAGGATTTACTTACTTGAGGCTATCGTAATCGTAACTAAAGTTGAGAGTCCGTGTTGTGTATTTAAAAGTGTAGTTAATAAACCAATTAAATAATTATCTAATGCTAGCTAGAGTACAGCTAGGTAGTCGGGAATGAAGGCATGAGAATATGCGACTCATGGACTAATGACAATAATCAAGAGTAAATTAGACCGTCTGTTGTGTCTATTCATCAAGTCTAAATGTGTATATTATAAATACAATTCTAATTATTTAGCTATTTAAACATTTAAAGATTTAAAGTACACAAGAGACTCCTTGGGACTCGTCCCCTTCTCTCTGAGAATCCATTGGACTTATTTCTAGCTGTATTTACTATCAGTGACTGTGTGTAACCTGTTAATTAGCTGTAGACAACAATCGTAGGGTTAGGACGACTATAACCTTGTGTATCTCCACACATGCACGCACATACTTGCACTTGTACACAATATCCCAGTCCTGGAGAAAGTGGAAGGGGGAGTGGGAAATGATTTGACACAGGGGGATGTAATAACTGGGTGGGAAATGATGATCTGAGGATAATTGAGTGTTTAATTTTAAACTTTGGGGTTAATTTTTTTTCGATGGTGGGACATGGAAATCTGAAATCGGACAATATGAAATAATACAACAAATAGGGTGGGGAATTGGTGACAATTAATCTCTTTGTAAATCTATTTCTAGAGAATGGTGAGAGATATTATATTATAGCTTCTTATGATATTGGACACTTTGTATGTATAAAACAAATATATCTAATATAGATGTGAAAATCCACTCTCTCATTTGAGCAGACCATTTCCAAAGGGTGTCTCTCAGCTTATATGTATTGTGAGGTGAACGGTAAATGAGGACAATATTCAAGACATTAATGGACAGATTGGGAGAAATATTTATTTATTGATTGCTAAATCTAAATATCTTAGTTACAAAAGAAAAAAACGAATCCTCTGGACTATTTCAAAGTAGAGAATATGAGGAGGAAGGATTACATTTTGCTTACGGCTGACAATAAATAAAATTCCACGAGCATTTTTTATAATTTCTTCACTGCACTTATCCGTATGTAAAAAAAATATCGGTTGTTCAAAAGTAATTAGGATTTTAATAGCTTTTACAAATCAAAAGTTTATTGAGTTTGCAAACCATGAGCACAGCACTAAACCCGCACTGCACCGCTTTCTCAAAATCTGCAACTTTGATTCAGTTACTTAGCTCTATAATCCCCGATCCGATCCTACACCAAATCACCTTTGACCTTTGCACCAGCACACAATATGAAAGGAAATTAAAATCGCGAGACACGAGTCAAAAGTTTCAAAACTAGTCCTTGACAATTGGAATTGATAATTGCACATGTAAAATTTCAAAATCAAAACAACACCTACACACCTGACCCGCACATTAATTACTTGCAAGCCGTATTTAGTAAGTAGTGGCATGAGCATGACCTCTCACCCAACATTTTGATTACACATTTGAAGGGGGTAAAAAATCCTAAAATATCAATGTAAAATACATTTATTTTAACCCCCTGTGGAAGGAACTCGGGAGTAGTTGTATCCAATATGGTCAATGGTAGTCAATGTGTATAAATCTATCATCTATAATTAAGATCTCCCTAAGCTACTCAAGTATTAGCTAAGCACATTCCCACACATATTCCTTGAGATAATAATCCGAGAATGATGATAATAATAACTAATGCTAATTAATAAAAAGGAAGGAGCCAGAGGTTGATAGTCTCTCGATTTAGTGGATGGCTGTAGTGAACTTAGAGAAATAACACAACTCTTAATAAACTATATGAACCATGTGTACTTAAAGATACTTAAATTATGAATCATTATGAATTACTCTCGAAAGTAAATGTTTATCATCCAGAGTCAAGAGAGGACTAATCAAAAGATCCTTAAATGATATTAATTAATCAAAATGTGTTGGTAATTACAATAATTATAGAGGAATAGACGACATTATAAGGAAAGAGGAGGATTGGCAACCTATCGCTGTTCCCCTTTTCCGAAATTCCGAAACCCCAAAAAAAAATTGTAGAAATTCTAGTCGAGTGAGAAAGCTCAGATTTTTATTTATTCTATTGAGTATTAGGAACTAAGAGGAGCATGTTGGATTTTTTTAAATAAAAAAAAACAGCCTAATTATAATTGAGTCTTTTCATATGAGTTTGTATGGTTTGTGTCATTTGGATTGGGGAGGTGAAAAATACATATGATTAGATACAATACTATCCCCTTTGTTTATATCTTGTGGACATTTCCATTGTTGAGTTGTACTCATTACATTGTTGTCAAAAACTTTGGGCTATATGATATTTTTAGGAGTATTTATATCGTCTCACTAATGTCTTTTTATCTTATTGTTGAATGTGTAAAATATGTGTTGTATTATATATTAGCACTATTACTAGTGTTTACTCTATCGGGGTTACCAATCATTGTTTCAATAAATCAATTAGGGTCTCAAAATCCATCTCAAGTTTTTTATACTCTCTCATTGCATTCGGAAGTTTGAGCCGTGAATTCTTCAAGCATATGCTCAACGTTGCGATTACAAACTGCTCCAAGATCTGGCAAGTGTCACTTGTCTTTTACTCTAATGAATACTAATGATCTTGGAATCTATGGAGCATGGAATTTTGTTTAGATCATTTGGATCAATTTTGAAAAAGTTTTGGTTGTTGATATCCTTTTCATTTGTCTACATTTTCATTTTTAACAAAGTCAACTGGGAAGCAGAGAAGGATGAAATCTCAAGTATGTGTTTATGACTGTAAATACCTATAAATACCTACATTTCTGACGACACTATCATCTAAATGCTTGTTTAGTTCAATGGTTATTTTTGGGCTCCCAGAACTCCTCATTCTTTTTTTTGGTTTATATTACGTCTAGGATTTGCAATTTGATAATGTACAGAATATACAAGCCAATATAGCCTTTGAAATGATCATTATCGTTTTGATTAAATGTATTTGTCTTGTATTTAAGTTGATAAATTTATGCAGTATGATTCAAGGGCATTTTCATTACACGGAACACCTCAGCCCGACTCGGCAAATTCTTTAATTTAGTGTTCAACATCTTAAATAGGAAATCAAGTTACAAAAAAGGTTCAAAGAATTTCCAAAACAATAAATACAAAATTTTTTACATACAATTAGTAAAACACCAAGACTATATAAACGGCTGATTTGCATTGGGTAAAGTTAATCTATCGAATTATAAATAACAAGAAGTCGAATCAATTGCCAATTTCTTTGGTTTCATTAAACTCTTGCAATGAAATTTGTTTTTTACTTCATCTCCGTGGTCGGCATTGGATTTCTCACGGGAACACAAGCTGGTCCTACACAGTGGCTGTATACAAGCGTACCCACAATTGGGAAAGAACCGGTAGACGCCAATTTAGTTAAGGAAACTCTGAATGTCCCCCCTGAAGCTGAATCGACAATTCTAGAAGATAATCCAGAATTACTACAGGCAGAAACCTTGAATACCATCACTACACGGGATGATGGAAACTTATCAGAAAGAGCGGAGCCTGAAACTGAAGAGAACGTCACCCCAACACCGACAAGTTTCCCAAATTCAAAAACAACGGAGCCTGAAACTGAAGAGAAAGCCACCCCAACACCGACAAGTTCCTCAAATACAAAGACAACGGACCCTGAAACTGAAGAGAACGTCACCCCAACACCGACAAGTTCCTCAAATACAAAAACAACGGAGCCTGAAACTGAAGAGAAAGCCGCCCCAACACCGAGAAGTTCCTCAAGTACAGATACAAAGGAGCCTGAAAATGAGGAGGAAGGCAGCCCAACATCGACAAGTTCCTCAAGTACAGGTACAAAGGAGCCTGAAAATGAGGAGGAAGGCAGCCAAACATCGACGAGTTCCTCAAGTACAGGTACAAAGGAGCCTGAAAATGAGGAGGAAGGCAGCCCAACATCGACAAGTTCCTCAAGTACAGGTACAAAGGAGCCTGAAAATGAGGAGGAAGGCAGCCAAACATCGACGAGTTCCTCAAGTACAGGTACAAAGGAGCCTGAAAATGAGGAGGAAGGCAGCCCAACATCGACGAGTTACTCAAGTACAGACACAACGGACCCTGAAACTGTCGAGGAAGGTACCTCAACTCCGATGAGCTTCTTCAATCCGTCGGAAACTAAAATTTTCCGAATCCAGATGAACGAATTTGAGCGAATCTTCCACGGCCACAAAACGTTGGACCACGGAGCACCTCCAAACGCTCACCATGAACGTGTTGTAATCAATAGGTAAGTTTAATTTTCGACTCATTTAGTTGATAAATAATATTGTTGCCATAATTTTAAATATAATGTTTACAGACTTGAAAAGTTTCTGGCGGAAGCTAAGGTAAATCCTAAGAACTTGAAAATACACTCTTTCCATACGTCACACATTCATTTAATTTAGAATAGTGTAGAAACAAGATATTTTTTAATTCTTGTAGGCAGCGAATCAGTACTACTTTTTCGGACGTTAGACATCCCTCTTACCAGTGGACTGGGGACATATCTACCACTAAGCTTACTTTCTCTAAGGTCAAATATCCAGATGACTTGCGAATTTGGAGGTTTCTACAGAGGCAATAGTCCATTTAATGTATAAGTCTAAAGTTTTATGTAATTTTTGACTGTAATGTATTGTATCGTTGATTAAAAAGTCCATCATGGCCAATTAAGCCTACCTGCAATTTAAAAGAGACGAGGGTATTTAGTGCTAAAAATTATTACATAGTTCATTAAAAGCAGAGGCAAAATCTCTTGTGAATTAATACGATTGATAGTGTTCTAGGAGTAAAAAGCACCTATCCATAACAATTTTCGTAATCATCTCTTCGTCACAATAATGCTAACATGAAGTAACGGATTAAAAATTATCTAACTTTTCCATATTACAGATTGCTCAATAAACTCAGAATTGACAAAAATATCTTCAGAAAGCTCATAGCATGTGCAATTCTTGAACCCGTTGTTTTAGTTCAAGTCGTTATGAAATCGGCATTCTGTAATGAACGATAATTCAAGTCAATAGAATGTAATGTCTCCATATTTAAATTCTTTAGTGGACAGATCCCTTTCAATCTATGAATCATTTCTAAAGAACGAAATATAGTTAATGGGTTCAGGGCTGAATTCCAAATACTAAATCCCATCCCTACGATTTAGTATCCAGAGGCATTAAAAAAATTAGTGCTAAGATTACTGCTCATTGACACCTCAGCACTGAGGATGTTATGTCCCAATAAAATGCCATCCTCAAGCTAATAATAATGAGATCGTATCAGGTTCAATGCAACAGTAAGCAATCCTTTTATCTTGTCTTAAGTATTTAAAACTGACTAAAGTAATTGAAGCTCCCCATCTATTAAATTATGTCACGTGTTTGTAACAAGAGGATTGAAAAAGCTGAGGATTGCAATTGAACATGATTTTAGCAGTTGAGAGAGTTTATTAATTGGTCTGAAAATATTGAGGCCAGTCGGATGTAGTTGGATGATTAGAATATCTCTTATAAGTCAAATGCATCAGCTAGATTTGAAATCAGCAAATTCCGAAGGAGATGTGTGTCGAATATTTTCTGACAAGAAATCCAACTCTAGTCTGCTCAAAGAGTGAAAGAAAACAGTAAACAGGTTGAATAAATCCAAGGAGCATAAATACAGACCCAGCCGGATTAGTAACGACTCATTCTGCCTATGACAATCAAAAAGTTGACAAGTCATAACCCTTGAAAGTTTCCAGAAACTCGAGAGTTCAATTTCAACTCAACCCGTCTTCACAACCACTGAAAAGCCCGGACATGAAGTGTGTTCTTCTCTTGGTCATCCTGATTGGGATTGGATTCTTGGCTGGAACTGGAGCTTTGGTTTTGGTAAGTTCAAAATCAAAATCAACTCTCTTATATTTAGAAAAAATTCAAGCCTACTTTTCCTCCATTCATACCTAATATTAATCTTGAATTTAATTAATCCACTTTTCAAGGATACTGAGGATGAAGGGGTTGTGAAGCAAGCTCTCGCCAGGCTGTAAGTACTTTAAAACTTTTCCCTTTCTCATCTTAACATTTTATTCGGCTTTAAGAAGTACTTGAAAAGAAATCGTAACTCTTTTTATTCCCCCCGTCTAATTCCAGGAATACGTGCACTAAAAATGTAAGTGCACAAGCGGACTTGTCTCCATCCTCATCCCATTCACATCTCTCCATCCATTTGGGAACGGAGAGTCTAGATAATTCCTTTAACCAATATAATTATCATACTCTGATCTACGTGACAATTCATTTTCAAGATGGTCTAAAAATATTTCTTAACCCTTACAGCTCGTGAAGGCAGCACTGACTGACCTGGAGACGCTGCCAACCGGGGGTCGGTCTCCCAAGCCCAAGCCAAAGCCCAAGCCCCAACCTGTCTACGAATACAACACATTCAACGAAGGAAAAGTGGCTGTAGTGGACGACGTAGATGTCCTCGGAGGCCTGTAAGTTACATTGACTGTCCATTAATTTTGAGGCTAGTTCGTTAAGAATGGAGTTTGATTTTGAAATTTTTATTCTTTTTACAGCTTGTCTCAATTGTTGTCTCATTCTCAGGTAAACATTCAAACACTTGATTCTGCTTGGGGCTAAGTATTAAAGTAACATGAATTTTTATTACAGGTAAAGAGCGACTACTCTGAGCTGCACAATGTCAATCGCTACGGCCGCTCAGCATCCTCATCGGCCTATCAAGCTTACCCGGTGACCTATCAACCTGTCTTTACCAGCCACGCTCCGAACTTCCTCGCTAATTACTTCCATCCATCCAACAGCTACGGGTTCAATCCCCAATACTTGGGTTGAATTAGTTGAATACCCGTTTTCCTGTGCCCTTGACTCACCTGTCCATCTTCTACCTTGAACAACTTATCTGGTGTAGTTTGGAGGTTTATTTTTAATTGAGTTGAAGTCCATTTTTCCTTTTTAATTTGCCTTCCGGGCGTAGTAGTTATTATGCATCAGTTATGGTATCATTTTAAATATTTATTGTCAATTTTTAATGCGGAATAAAAATGGTTTTATTTGATAACCTATTTGCAAGTGATGAATGGCATTACAAATTTCTTTCAACTACGTAGGTAGAAGTCCGTTAAGGGATTATTCATATTGTTCTGCTTATCAGCTGAAATATACTATGCATTTAATTCGGTTCAAATTTCATGATCCCATCGTAAACATGCATTCTAGGTAGGATATAAAAATGTAGATCTTTAGATGTTGCAAAAAATTGAAAAAAATCCAAAACATTTTCACCCATTAAATTAGTATTATCTTGGTACTCAGTCGGTGTATTAGTTAAAGGGGAAGTCATTCAAAACATAACTTTAAAGACTTAGCACATTTATGAAATATTTTAATGGTCCTAAATTAAAAACTTGGAAACATGAAATTTAAAAAAAAAATCATACTTATCCATTCTAATGGAAAGAAGTCAAGATATTCCCAATAGCGATAACCCACGAATGAATGCAATGAAATATTGACGAAAAAACAGCCACTACAAAGCCCAAAATTCTCATAAAATTTGAATAAATTTTCCGTATGTATTCTTGTATGAGAAATTACTTCCACACTGAGAATAATATTTCATAAACGGCCCTTTATATTACATCATACTACATTGACACCATCATTCAAAGCTTACGGAAACTCACACCCCTTCCATATAATCCCATAAAACAATAAGATCAAAATAAAATTATTTTCATCACATTCGTATCTTTGTACAATACACAACTAAATAGAATAACAAATTCACACCCTCCGATAAGTTAGAGAAAGTACTCCGGCGTTTCTTCAGGTGGGAATGAGAGCACGGTAAGTAAACATGTTGAGCCTTTCTGGTCCAGCGCTTTTCCTATGGTTTTTACTTGATTTGACGACACATTCCATGACTCCACATCCCCAAGCCGAACTAGTCGTGGAAAGTTATTCGTAAGATATTCAACTGAATTAGAAGTCAAATAAGGAGCAGGCTGAATACACAACTCCTCCATTGTATCTCTTAAGGACAAATTACAATCTAGTGCATTCTGAAATGACATGTCATTCATGGTCGAGTGCCAAGGAGCTTCTCCCCCTCCGACGGTGTGACAATCCACACAACTGGACACAAACGTTTTCATCCTTGGGGAATGTTTTAGAATGGACAAAGCCGTGGAGTCATGGACGGTCCATATTTCCACCTTCTCCAAGCAAGGCAGCAATACTCTAGCCCTGTTCCAAGTGCCTCTGACCCTAGCTTTGAGGACTCTCAATCCAGGAAGCTCCAGTCCTAGATCCTTGACACAAGGAATGCTGGACAGAGTCCACTCGAAACAACTCCATGGTATTATAAGCTCCGTTATAAAATTCCCATAAATCCGCACACAACCTTCAATCGTGTACCGGGTAGTTTCCCGTACAAATACGCTCATGACACCATGCTTCTCGTACACATCCATAACCTTTTTCCTTCCCACCGTTCCTTCAGCATCCCGTTCCATGAAGCGGTCAAGCACAAGCTCCACCCCTAAGGTCGCCGCTTCCGAGAGGCCTAGCTTAATCTTCCAATCAGCATTCGCTCCATCTTTGATCTCTAAATCAGCCTCCTTCAAGTCATCCTGCTCGGGTCTGTAGATGAACTTATGGGGCATGAAGATGATGAGGTAGCCATATTTCAACGCTCGGCAAGCGAACTGTAAGGCCGGCTTAGAAACTGAGGTATCCAGCAAATCTAATCTAGTGATGGTCTTGGCACACTCATTCATCTCACTATTTTTAGCTTTTGGTCGTCTATGGAATAAAGCTAGGACTCCCATATATGTCCGTTACCCATTTCGAGTAGGACACATCGATTAGCCGGAGGTGGGGACAGTGTATTCCAAGGAGCCGAAGGATGTCATCTGTTGCTCCTTTGAGTATTGTGACAGTAGTCAGCATAGGGGCTCGGGGGATGATTGAGGTCAAGCGAGAATTTTTCAAGGCCTTTGGCTGAGTAGACAAGCGAATGGACTTCAACTCCTTTGATATTCCACATGACACCATATCGTAGAGTCTCTCACATTCTTCGTAGCTCATATTAAGACTTTCTAAAGTCCCGTTTGACCAGTAGAGCCGATTGTGACTGAAATAGCAGCCGAAAGCATATCTAAAAAGAGGGAGTGAGTTTTTTTAACTTTGTTTTACATATAAAAATAAAGATTATGATAATTCCGAAAAGTTTTAGAAACCGGAAATCCCCCAGTAGATTGATTTGGTATTTCATGGAAATTTCGGGCTTTAATAGTTCAATCAGATCCAAGAGCTTCCCCGCTGGGTAAAAGTTACCGATGCCCATGGCCAGAATTTGATTCTGAAGGATTTGAGGGAGTATTGAATTGAAGATTTTGACTGTTTCCACAGTTGTAGCATTTCTGCTGACTTTCGGGTTACGGGTTGTCAACATTTTCAGACATTTCTGTAAGCAGAGAGATCGAAGCTTTAGAGTCTGGCCTTTTGCACGGAATCTCTCGATACGTTTGGGATTATACTTCGCCATAGTATCTCAAATGTTCAAAATCCAAATGTTTTTCTCAGAGATGAACAGAAAATTAGTTTGGAAAAACTCTATCGTCCAATTTCCTGGACAAAATGTTTCTCCAGCCAATTATTTTACAACGAAACGTGCTAATATTGTCATAGCGAGTAATTAAAAAATTTCATTAATTTACATATAAATGAGATATTCCAGTGTAGCTATAACAATTATTAATTGATCTATAGCAGTGCATGTGGGTTTTTCTTAAGCTGGAGAACTTTTTAGAAGGAATCCCCCTCTGGCATTTTTTAAGTCCTTAGCTCAATTATGAGCAATTAGTTGTTTAAAGTAGGATTTCATTTTCTCAATTGATATTCTGTATTCTTTTCTATTGCGATTACAACTGTTTTAATGTAGTAATAAAATTTTAAATTAGTCTTTTGACTTATCAAGAATATTTGCTGGAGGCTTTTTATTTTTACAGTACAATCAATATTTAATTTATGTTGTAAAAATTGCATCGGGATTTTGCATCAATCAATTTTACAATCTGTAACATATTTAATGATCATAAAATTATCCCGAACATTCCCTTGCTCAGTCGAGCTAAATCATATGTCTCACATCTCAATTTCTTGCTGCACAATCTATTTCATATAAAAAAGCATGCATACGAGTACTATCATTGCAATGTGATGATACAAACATTTTAATAACCCTAGAACAATTGACGTAAAATTTATGCAATCACATCGGCCTTTGAGAAATTTCTTAATTGTCCGCTAAAATATTCAGGGCAATCGGATGTAGGATGATCCCACAAGATTCATCCCTTCTTCCTAATTAAGACAGAGTCAGCGAATTCCCTTTGCTTCGTCTTGAGTAGCGGTGACTGTGTCAGGATGCTCTTGTCCTGAATCTTTAAAGGATTTAAAAAGCAATAAGCACTTTCAATCCTCGACTATAAATACAAAATCATTTGGATTAACACAAATCATTCTGTCCTAGAGGGTCCAAACTGATAAATCTTAACTTTTTGAGAAACTAACTCGAAATCATGAAGTTCCTTCTTCTTGTTGTCACTTTTGTCGGAGTGGGATTGTTGTCAGGAACTATGGGGAGTCCCATTGCAGTCGAGTCACCACCTTCAAACGTAAGAATCGTAGTGAATTGAAATTTCGAAATTTGTATTGAATTGAACTCAGTCCTAAATCCTGACTTTTCATCATAATTTTATGTGTATTTTAAATCAATTTTCAAACAGGTTACCATCCCCGAAGATTCAGATGGGGAGGTGGCGGCCGTTGAGGAAACTCCCGGGAGACTCAGAAGGGCCACGGTCGAGCAAATTGAGCTACTCGAACTCGTCTATAGTAGTGTGTAAGTATTTAGAATCATTTAGAATCAATTATAAGGCTGTCACTGAGATTGTTTGGGCATTGATTATTTTTTTAAATAATTTTCAGAATCGCTTGTGCTACCAGTGTAAGTATTTTTTTGAAAATTTAAATTCTATCCAATCAAACTCGATCTTCTTGAGAATTGTAGACTAGAGAGTTTTTTTACAATTCAATACAAAAATGTGGCTAAAATTTCGTAAACTATATTTTCAGGAGCTAGAGAAGCTTACGAATGAGTACGCCCCTGATAGCGCTCGAGTTAAGCAGACGCATACAAAGCCTAAACCGCAGCCCCAACATCAGCAGCCAATCGTCCAATACAACAAGCACAACAATGCAGGATTAGCTACTGTTTCCCAAGTTAATGTCCTAGGGGGTTTGTAAGTTCACTTAAATTATCTAAGGATCATGGATTTAGAAATTCCCTTAACTCTTGGAATATTTTTTTAAAGGCTTTCCAAACTTGGATCTCAAGCTCAGGTAAATGCGTAAATCCTTAATCATAATTAAAAATGACTATTGTGGGATGGGAAGTGATTGAATGGTAGTAACTAATACTTATTTTTGATAACCAGCTCCTTAGCGATCACTCTAAACTTGTAAACAGCGGGGAACCAATCTACGGCAGATCAAATGGGGACGAGGCCGGGGATGATGATGGTGATGATCTTGATAGCAGGGATGGGGATCTTAACGTTGATGTTGATGCGTAAGTACAACTATTGGCTGAATTAATTTCATTGTCTACTCAAATCTCACTCCAAAGATCACACAATTGAAAAAAAACTTTACTGCTCCTAAATTTAGATTGAATATCTTGAGTCAGGAGCAGAATCTTCAGGTACGTATGAAACTCCATGTCAACTTCCGATTCATTCCCTTTAAGTGTGACAAATGTAAATATTGTCATCCTGGTTTTCGAAAACTTTTCAATATCTGCTATTATTTACCCAAAAAATACGCAAACTGTACGAAACTTTGTTGTTGGGAAAAGCAATTGGTTGAAAATATTTTCTATCCTTGCTCATATTAGATGAGCATTTATTTAATTCACCGAGACTCGTTTAAAAAAATGTATTGCATTTGGTTTACAGGGTGGGGAAGACAATCAACAAGTGGGTATTGCGCGATCCAAAGGGGGTCCCATGGGATATGTCAATCAAGCCCAGTATGAAGTACAACAATACGCAGCTCCAGCTTTGTCTTATGCGCCCTCCGTGCAGAATTACCAGAGCTACCCTCTGACCTATCCACCAGGTGTTGGCTACCCGGCCCAGGCATATCCGGCCCAGGGATACCTTGGCAATTTCTATAACCCACCCAATCCTGGCCACGCCTACGGCTACCCTCTTCAAAGTTACGCCTCTAATGTTGGACAGCAGCTCTACGGATAAATCACTTCCGAAAGTGTGGGCTTTTAATTTATTTAAATTATATTAACCCTTGGATGGGGATTGAATAACTTTTAAAACTTTTCTGATTTTTAAGGAAATAATTTTTAAGATTATGTCCATGTTTTTTAGAGCGACAAATAAATCATTTAGCATTGACTTAATAAAACTCGTAAAATTTCATATGATTAATCGTTGCGGAATGGTTACGGAAAAAATAGTTTTTCATATTCCAAATAGACTAGTAATGTAGACTAGGCTTATAAAGATGGGATTTTTAATGAATTCCGACTCGGGTAATCTAACTCTCGGATTTACTACATAATCAGTTAAAAAACACAAGGTCCTCGTGTGAGTCGGGACTAGTTGATTTCCAAAAAATTAGGACTACTTAATAGCTATAGAGTAAATCCATTAGGAATTAATTTAAAGTCAGGATATCATCTCATATATCGATCCTACTTTTTTAAACCGTCTACCTTGGAAAGAATTTTTGCCTTTGAAATTTTTCATTATTTTCTACTATCCCTGGGTACGAGACTAAATCGTCAATATTTACTTGAGATAAAAGGAAAAATCATTAAATTCCTCAGCTTATTACCGCTTTCGAAAAATTCCCGCAAAATGAAAATACTTTCATTTACATTACAGAAAGATGAAACGAAAAGCGCTTAAAACTTTACATCTCTTGCCTAAAATAGAATTGAAAGTGGACATGTGTTTCCAAAAGTTGTTTCTATCAGAATAATGATCTCTAGTTTTATTCGCAAGGATAATTGGCTTGAGCAAAAAATTATGAATTTTTTCACATTCATTTATGGAAATGGTTTAGTTTGGGTGACAAAGTTTGAGTGGAACTTCTCTTACGCGTCCTTGGTAATGTATTTTTAGAATTCATTATTAATTTCCTCTTCCTCTTCTGTATCATCCAACTTAGACAATGCGTAGGAAAAACTAAATATCAGTTACTAATTTCCCTGTATGAACTAGTTATTAAAATTACTCAAACTTTGCCACACACAGTAAGTCATATTTGGTACTAAAATTCCAAAGGGGGTATGTTTGCAGAGTGTGTGATTTCTGCCCCAACGATTTTCAAACAATTCGATCATACAACATTGTAATGATGTATGCAGTAGATTCCAAAATTGTCAAAGCATCGCTTATCCAAGACTACTTTAAATACGGGATTTACAGTTGACACTTTTCTAAGAAACCCCTCGGAAATAATGTTGAATAATTTTTAAATACTTCCCATGCTAAAACTTAGTTCAATCTACATTCGCAAATACTGGTATCCACAAAAAAAACTTGTACTGTAGTATCGTTGGAAGCATTGCCCTTAGAATTATTTTAGAAATAGTCGATAAAAAGATTTGTGGTTACATAAATAGATACAAGCGATAGAGTCCAGAGTTCCCACACGGATTATAAACATGAGAGTCAAACTGCTCAAAGGAAATGGCAGCATATTAACAAATGACTCATTGTTTTCTTCGGGGGAATACCAGGCCAAGGATTTCCTACATAGTTTCCCGTCCTCATTCATCCAGGCTATGTTTTTGAGGTTAGCTTTGGCTGGAATTGCTCATTGCGGTTTGCATTCTTCCCTTTTTTCGTCTTTTGTAAAATATAGTAAAACAATGGGACGAATTCAGTGTATCTGAACTAACTGGACGAAATACACACAAATACCTAAACATCGGTTTCATAAACTTATCCAGCCATTTTGTACAAACGTAGCATACCGGACTCCAAGAATTCCAGAAAAAATTCCCATCCACTACTCAGCAAACACTTAGGCAGTCATGGGGAAAGTAATGGGGATTTATTTCCCAGCTCTCCTCGCCATATCATTCATAATGTTGGAAGCCGTCAAAGGCCAAGTCGGGAAACCCATCGTGAAGGTCATCAAAGCAAGATTCGACTACAGGGGCTTAAATAATACTCGGGACGTCAATACTCTGATTGACAAGGATAATGTCCTGGAGCTAGAGAGAGGCATGAGTCACGTCTTTATCGAGTGTACTGCCCCTTCTCCAGTCCAATGGCATTTCGACGGTGTCACGGTCAATACTTTTAACCTTTGACCTATTGGGTTTTAAGCTGATGCATTTTTAATTGATCATTGTTCTGACTAGCATATCCGTTTGTACTACTAGGCCCCGATTCAGTTGAATATGACAGCGTTCCGGAGACTTGAGTTGGACAATGAGGTATTTGTAGCCGAGTTTTTTATCCTTCGGACGACAGGGCAGTTGACTGGGAAGTGGTCTTGTAGACTTATCAACAATCCCAAAGTTGAGACAGTGATCTATATATTTGGAGAAGGTGAGGCTCCTTGCCCCACAGGGCGAGACTTAAACCCACACTGGCCAGTCGATCTAAGAGCTTCTATTTCCATATTATATTTATTGATTCTCCTAGAGCAAGGTTACCGAGGAGAGGATCCATTCTTCCTAGAGTATGGAAAGTCCTTGACAGTTAATGGGAAACTGGGAGAGGAAGTTATTTTTCCATGTGTATCTTGGAAAAGGAACATCAAACCCTACCTTGCGAAAAAAGTTCAGGCTCCTAGTTTTGGCACGGTAAATTGGCAATTTGATATTTAAACATTCAGAGAGAGGAAGTTAATTTAAATCATTTCACCCACTCTTCCAATCCAATGATCCTCCAAGGTATACAAAGACTTAGACCCTTCCGTGGCCGTCTTTGACTCCACCGTGGGCTTTCGAGTTAACCTGAAAGAGGCGAACCCTTGGGGAAATTATATTTGCTACACTAATCTCAACAAGACCTTCGATATCGTGCGGATCTCTCTGAAGGAAAAATTTAGTGAGTTTTCCACACGACATACTTTTCTATTATCGTTGTCACCCAAAGCTTCCGAGCCGGAGGGGTAATCATGACATTATGAAATTGGGATGGAACGTTTATTGAATAGACGTGGTCGTCACACCTCCCGAAAACAGCCTAGAGCTATTTGAATCGACTGCAATGATCTTGACCTGTAGGACTGATGACCCAAAGCTATCCCTTAGCTTTTCATACCAGCCCAATAATGAGATCCTTGACCCTCGAATTGAATATTCCACCACGGACAAGTTTTTACGATTTGTCTATAACAATCTGACTTTTAGTGACGGTGGTGGGGTGGCAAAATGTGTTGCGGTGGACCCGGAGGGACGAGAGGTTTTCCAGCACTTGTGGTCTTACAGTATCACGAGTAAGTCTTTGAAAAGGGGCAAAGGATAATACCTATTCTTATTTTTACACATTCGTACTTGGTGACAACCCCTGAACTTTAATTTGATGCATTAGACGAGCAAGACAAAAAACGACGAGGTTGGAGATACTATTATTCACAAAGAACAAAGAAACCGAATTGGGCCTGCTGGACCAAGTCTTCAAAGGTCCCTTCTATTGCTTTTGTGGCATGTACTAGTCCAATGGAATGCAAAGTTAAATCCACCTGTTTTAGACTTGTAAGGAAATTCTCAAATATTCAGCTACTTTAAATGCATTCTAATTACCCGACTTAAAAACAAACACACCCGTTTTACGCTGTAGGAAAACCGTTGTGACGAAATCGAAGCTCGTGGCTGTTCTGGTGGTTGTGTCCTCATTTCCATAATTAAGACCCCCGGGTTACTAACCTGTACAGGAGATGGAGTTCAAGACGCCCGGGTGAATCTTTATATCGGGACTTCTAACGTGACGTGTACGCATGTAAAATTGTTAAGCTGCAGCTGTTAAAAAACACATACGCTTTTAGAAATTTTACGGTTGTTTTAAAGAAACTGACGCCGTTGAAATCCGGGTGAAAAAGCCTTGGAATTTTTTGAAATTATTTCCCGCTAAATCTTTGGCGTCTTGAAACCTTTAAATTTTATAAATGGAGAAACATTTTGAAATTTGAGGCCAGTTTGGGATGAAATAATCTAAGAAAGGCTTTTTAAACTCTTTACATTGAATGGACTGGTATAGTGAGTTTTTTTCAATAGATAACAACACCAAGCGCTTGGAGGAGGACATTCTATCTGCTTATTCTAACATTGGAAACGAGACTTTCGTGGGCTCAATTATCGAGCTGAATTGTACCGGCTCTTCGTTTTATTTTGCTAGGGGCTTTTATTGGGCAGTTCACACGCATTCTTTAAAAAAGCCATTGATCTATGGCAATCGCCTCGACGATGGTACGTCTCATTAATATAATTTAACAAGTTCTCTCGCCATATTTTCCTATCCCAACAAGCTCAAATAGAATCGACTACTAGAATTTTCATTTGTGTCAATGTTACACGCTTTGATTTTTTTAAATATTCAAGAGAGAAGATTGATTCCTGATATCGCCGAGTTGGTTGAGCACCAGGAAGAGTTTCTCAGCACTGGGCTTATAACAGTCCGGTCAAGGATTAGGGTAATTTCAACGGATATTAAGGAAATCACATGCTATGCTCCTCATTGGGACTCCTTTGACAAGTCCCCATACACCCTTCTCCTAAGTGTCAAAGGTTAATAAAAACTTGACTAAGCTTATTGAGGTGAACAATAACAATTGAGAGAACCTTGTGAATCTCAATTGCAGAATCATTCATACCTATATTTCGTGATGGAAGTGATACTGAAGAGACTTATCTTAATTTGGGAGACACTAACCAAACGATAACATGTAATCTCTATGGCATACCTCAGCCGACCGTCTCTTGGTACAAGGACAACTTTCAGGTGAGCTGATTTGATTTATGCCTTTTAAAAAATTATTGTAATCAAACTATTTGTAAGGGCTCTAATTTGAGCTGTAGTAACTAGGAAAAGTAATGAAACGTTGGATTTTAAAAGATTCCAAGGACAGTTTTGCTTGTCAATAATGGAGAAAGCCTTTTATTTGAGGAAGCTGCTTATGCACATCATGGAACGTACACATGCAAAGGCACCAACCCCGGAGGAACCGTCTCGAAACAGTTCAAAGTACACGTCACAGGTCAGTGTTTTTAGATATATGTTCTCATCTGGAATAATCTGGATGGACCATAAGGGTTACATGAAGTTACATCTATTTCTTTAGCCGTATGAAAACATTTGGAAAGTGTATTCAATTAGGGAGGATAATAACAACATATAATTTAATCTCTAGCCAAGCGAACGCAGGGGCCAGCATGATGTACTAAAATTTATAATTAACAACCCTTACCATCACTGAAACCCATATCGAATTGATGCATTGTGTTCGGTTTTTGGTAGATTGTATTTAGACAGACTTCATTTGGAATTTCCAGACTCAAATCTTTGTACTGAAAAGCTTTTATTTCATACTTCATGGAATTGGTAGTCGTGGCGGTTTGAATTGTTTGTCTCATTTTATTGTCCCTGATTTTGTGAATGAATGCATTTCGGCTGATTTCGTTTGTGAACATGATTTTTTCATATTTCTCAATA
Source organism: Agrenia bidenticulata (assembly GCA_034694785.1). Classification (NCBI taxonomy): domain Eukaryota; kingdom Metazoa; phylum Arthropoda; class Collembola; order Entomobryomorpha; family Isotomidae; genus Agrenia; species Agrenia bidenticulata. The sequence goes on from JAQFYM010000070.1 coordinate 122,887, forward strand.
AGCATATTTTAGCTGTCTACCACACAATATTGTCTCTTATGTTTGACATTGAAGAGAAAATCCAAGCGAATGCACAGCACTGAACACTTGAAATCTATTTTAGATCCAAACTTGAAGGTAATTGTCGGAGTGAGTGTTTCTGGAGTCCTTGGGATTATTGTCCTCCTTGGGATCCTTGCCCTCTTCTGGAGAAGGATTCAGCGTCAAAAGGTCTCCACATCAAACCCGAAATCGAAAAAATTATTTTTAGAATTTTGAACGAATTTCAAATGAATGGATTGCAGGAAATGCTAAGGAGTTTGACAGATGCGGAGATAGAAGAGTTTCTTTACGGGAATCCGGATGCTATTGACAGGTCGGAAGACACAAACCGCCAAGGGCATCTCTTGGCTTATAATCGGGAGTACGAATTTCCAAAGGATCGTCTTAATATTAGTGAGTTTTGAGTTTAACTGATCAAGGTATGTTGGAAAGGTTATTTCCAGGGGGTTCTTGTTTGTTTTAGAAATGGAAGAAAAGCTCGGATCTGGAGCATATGGAATCGTTCTGAGAGGAATTGCTCGCGGATTGTTTGATGAAGAAGATGAAACTGTAGTGGCTGTGAAAACGTTACAACCCAATGCGGACATTACTTACTTTAAGTCCATTTTAATCGAGCTTAAAATCATGAGTGCCATTGGACGTCATGCTCACATCGTCAACCTTTTGGGAGCTTGTACTACTGACATTCGAAAGAGTTGGTGCACCCGAAAAAAACTCCTTATTTCAGAGTAGTCATGTCGCTTAAGTTATTGAGAAAATAAAATCGTTAATTTACAGGAGAGCTGTTCATCATCGTCGAGTTTTGTGCTAATGGGAGCTTGGAAAAATTGTTAAAGTCTCACCGAGGGGATTTCAGTGTTGGGGTTCGTTACAGCGTGGAGCCTAAACGGTAAATTTTTTCAACCAATCCAATGAAAATGTATAGTCAGTCCAACCTGTGGATTTGTGTATTAAAAATGAAATCCCCTTGTAACTCTAATAAGATGCTGTTAATTTGGGAAGAGTACAAACATAAAAATCCACTTAATTGGTAGTATTTTTATAAACTTTATGTATGAATTAGAGCCACGGTTCTGTACGAAAACCAAACGGAGGACATGCCTTTTAAAATTACGTTTTTAAATCTGATTCAATGGAGTTATGAGATAGCCAAGGGTATGGAGTATCTGTCGAGCAAAAAAGTACTATAAAATAAAGGAACACATGGCTTGAAATTTAATTTGAGGTAGACTGCTGATTCATGTAAATTTTATTCCACTAGGTGATCCACGGAGACATGGCCGCACGAAACATTCTCGTCACAGACAAACTTTTTTCTAAAATTGGAGATTTTGGACTTTCCAGACAGCTTTACGAATACACAAACTATGTTAAAAAGCAACAGGTATTCAAAGCCTTTCCTCTCAAAACTTTGCCCAAACCAAGAAACTTTTAACAAAACCGAAATGAAATTGTTATCTTTTCCTTTCTACTAATTAATCCAGACGTGGAACATTGTTGTCTCCCTATCTCAGTTCCATTTTTCAAAACCCAAATCCACTGTCAAAAAACTAAAAACTCTGCAAAAGTTTCCACTCTTTTTTCGATAACTCTTTCTTAATCCAATGACAATCATTTAAAAAACAATTGCTCATCCTCACATTAGCTTTTAGAACTTTTAACTAAAACTCGATTTTTTTAGTAACACTACCAACACTTTATTATTCTTCTAAAAACCCATTTCTTAACCAAACTATTTTCAAAATCTTATTCCTTTCAATCCCTTATAGCCACCTCCACCATTATTCCAGTTTTTCTCCATACTTTTAGAAACATTTAAACCCACATGTGTTCTCTAAAATCCTCAGATATTGACTTTCGCGTTTCTATTTTTATGCAGCATTGGAGTGACTTGAATGATGACCCAAGGGAGTAATTAATTATTCAATAATTTGTCCCCAGGCTCCCCTACCTTGGAGGTGGATGGCAATCGAGAGCTTGTGTGACATGGAGTTCTCTTGCAAGTCGGATGTATGGGCTTATGGGATTACCCTGTGGGAAATATTCAGCCTTGGTGAAATTCCTTATCCGGGCACAAATTGGACCGAGGAATTTGTGAGGATTTTAAGACAAGGAAACAGGCCTCCTCAACCTCTTCTTGCTAATGTTTCAATGTTCGGGCTACACAGATTTTAAAAGAGTTTTTAGATAACTTAAATTTCAAATTAAATCTGTTAATTTCCAGATACAATGTGATGGTAGAGTGTTGGCGAAACGAGCCTAGGGACCGACCTTCCTTTACGGAATTGGGATCCATTTTCATGTCTATGCTATCCCAGAATGGTGTAACAGTTCAGGTAAGCTAAATGTCCGAGGATTGAATGTTCGGTATTAGATCCTGGCATTAATGCGTTGTTAGTCGAAACCACCAGCTTGGATGGTTTGTAGGCATTGGCTTTAACATATTTAATTGCGTCGAGGGGATGGCTGAATGATATTGAAATGAAGGATTTTTCCAGTTGGGATCGTAACATGGGGTTGAAAAGCTTTGGTTTTATATATGCGTACTTGCAGAGGACTAATTACAATGTTGAACCACTTGAATAATTGTAGGAGCCCCCTTCACCCAGAATGAGGAAAAAGTTCGAGTTGGAGGTAAACAATGGGACCTATGGTATTAGCAAGAAAGTCATCTCCGCTTGAGGTTTAAAATTTACACAAACGACTAGAACATTCTTCAATTTATTTCATCCCAGTTCTTTGAATAAATCTAAAATATTGAAAGTCTACTTCACAGTTTTCTAGTTCATCCTACATCTTATCCCTAGTCTAAAGAAAAGCTACAAAACCTACAATTCATTTCATTTCAAGTTCATATTTGAAAATCTGTTAGCACATTTTACACAACAGATTTGAATTTAAACGATATTTGAGATTTGAAGATTCTGGAAATATGGATCTGTAGACTTTGGCTAAAATCTTTTTAATTACGGATATTAAATACAATTTTTTTTAAATGTATTAAATAAATTTTTTTCAAATGAATAAAATATTTGAACACAAAATGGATTAGTACGTATTGCCGGAAATTGCTTGCTCTCCATGTCTGATTAATTTTTTCTATAATTTATGTTCGGTTGACATAATGAGTAAGACAATATTTGCACCGCTTTATCGGTATGGTTTTGAAAGAGTCCCCAGAACACCTGTCACTGTTCCTTGATAACGATTCCAGGATAACTAAATAAGGAACCCACCCCTAGTTTAATTATTATCCTCCTTCCATTTCATATCATCTTTTATCTCATCCAACTTGAAATTAGTCAAATTTACTCTACCCAGATTGATTTAGGTTCTAAGAAGAGCTCTTCAAATAAATTAGTGGATATCTTCAAGTGCTTGAGAAGGATACTCTTCCTAATTCTATGACGATACTCATCTTCTTGCCTGCGAGAAACATCGTAGAACATGTACAGTTGTCAAGTCGTAACTTCGCAGAATCTTGCGTATTTTCCCAAAATTCGAAATGTTTGTAATAAAATATACCTGACGTCCATTTGCCCAAGCACTTACCCCGAATCCAAATTTTGCTAAATCGACGAAGATTCTTTTCCATTTCATGGAAAGAAATTTTATGGCAGCTGAATGCTCTCGTAATGGAAATGATAAATAGGTTAAACGAGCATAATTCTTAGTCGGGCTTTTTATTCCTTTTAAGTTTTTTTAGCCCGAGCCAGGGCTTATGTTTTTAGTTTTTGTAACGAATTGCAGTTGCCAGAGAATTTCTGCATATCTAAGTGTAATGTAAGTTTAATTTTTAACTTTTTCGACCCTATGGGTCCTTCCATGCACCTACAAAAAAATTAAAATATTCCACCTGTCATCGTTTTGTGTTGTTGAGTACTCAAAATCCAATACCGTTTCAAAATCTGTTGATGGATTTTCGAGAAAGTTAAATTTAAAGAGCTGACAATGGCCTGAAACACCCAGGACAACTTCAGGGGGAGGTTGAGTACTGACTTAAACATACCGAAACTACATTGATATAATCCATCCATCCCTACCCGCATAAATTAATAATATGTTATGACGGTTGGTACTTTACCCTCTACTTACACGGTATAAGTTACACCGTGTCATAACCTCCGGCAAACTGGAGGTTTATAAACAAATTGTCCAGGAAGTATGATTAATACTGCAACTGAAGGTATACTCAATCTTCGACCTTGTGCATTGGACTTGTAGTAACATCATCATAACCCTATCATTTTAAATGCCGGGGTTGACAATTGTTTGAGTTTTGAGTTAGCTGATCGGATTTCTTATTTCCGAAAACCCAAAGGTTGTAATACAGTTAATTTAACAAGCATCGAAATTCTCCTATTTAAATTTCAGTAAAAGCTTTCAAGAAAACGATACAAGACAATATGGACAAACTTGTGAGAAGAATTATACAACAAAGATTGTGAATGTTGCTTGCTGATTGTATTCAGACACCCACTTGTACTTGGAAAAATCCCTTAATTAATTGCTTTTTAACTGGAAATCAATTTTGTGTGTGCACTATCAACTTTAGTTGCCTAATTGTACTTGAAAACCAATGTTGTGTGGTTGGGTTGCACAAAGCCCCCTTTTATTTACAATTTATTGTCATGAAAATCTTGGTAAACCATTCCACGAAAACGCATAATCTTAACTGACTCTCTATAAGCTAAATGGTAAATTACAACTTGATAAAGGTTGGAGATTCGATCCAATCAAACGAGAATTTGATGCGTACCTACACGCGTCACCAAGGGCACTCCAATCCGAAAATACGAACCTCGGCAATATTATGCACAAACACAATTCCACGAACCATTTAGAAGCCACTGCAAATCCCAAGTAGTGGTGGGTAGGTGTGGTGATTTAATCATGCATGTGAATGACAGCAGGACTTGAAACACAATAAACACAAAACAAGCGGATGATCTGAAAAGTCTTACGTATCGCCCGTATCGGGGAGTTCATTTTTTTGTTTTTCAATTCAGTCGAAAATCTCCGTCCAACCTTGGGATTTAAAATATTCCTATAATTAAGAAACTCTGTTCCATAACAAGGGGGAGAGTCTATTCTTGTTCGTTAATACAAGCTAAGATCCCTTTCCCCCGCCTTAGTGACTGATTAAACCCTTATGGCCTATATTTCTGGCTGCAATTAGAACAATTATTCTCTAGTGTGTCTCTGAGGTTCATTATAATTGCAAGGTGGGCTTGAAGAAATTGTCGATTCGACCAGAACTTTTCCTCATCAGAGTTGGAGCCATGTGAAGGATCATCGAAATATGAACCTTTCCACTATGGGCTATTCGTTTCCTATTCCCTTGCGGATCTTGAGCTTTTCTCCATTACGAGGAAGTCGTGAAAGTCAAGTACAGAGAGTCCCAGCTATTGAGTCAGAAATGGAGAGAGCGCATAAAGGTGGGCTTAATGAGGCTGCATTGTATAAGATATCTTTGAGGGACAGGGTTTTTATTAATTCTCATTATAATATATTGATAGAATTATTATTATGAGATCGTATTCGGAATTCGGATTCATCTTTGAGACGGCAAAAGTTCATAGGGCATATAGAGTGCACACTAGAAGGAGAATGGAAGGGTCAGCTTCATCTCATCGGATGTATTTTCTGCCCTGATAATTATCTGTTTTGCAACATGAAACTGGTGTAGGAAAGCTAACCCGATTGGATTTTGACATATTTAAAGCTCGTATTCTAAAACTGTAAGGACGAGTTGCCAGTTCAGTTTAGTTTCGGAACAGTCAGTTCATTTACGGAACCATGTTTTATTTCAAAGGACAGCCTAAATGTCGCTGTACATATTATAAAATTCTTTGTTTAGCAAATTCAGAGGATAAACCACGGCAGGGGTGGAAAATTTTTGTTCTGGAGAAGAAGTGATATACATACCGTGCGTAGTTTTTATTTTTGTAGTCGTAGACTGATATAAAAAAATTCAACATTTCATAAAGATTTAAACTGACCTGGCAATTTATTTAATATCCAGCTTTCCATAATAATAAACAGCAATAGTTTGCAACGGAGTTACTTGCACCGGATAATTGATAAGAATCTCCAGGTATCTGTTTATATCTGATATTCACCTATTTTAGTGGGCGTCTGAAATGTAAACAACATGCAATAATAACTTTAAAACAACATGATTGTGTGCACATAAACAAATTCACAAAAATGGAGAAAACTGCATTGCCAAACTTAATGCATTAGAAAAAATTAAATCCCCCGTTCCTCAGTTTCCCACGGATTTTCGTCAACATGTGCATGGATGTAAAATTTAATTCACGGCTCTAAGCTTGAATCGTATTGAACGATGATTTTATTTAGCCCCTTCTACCTCAAATCATAAAACCACTGTGAAAGTAAGGCAGAAAATGTGTTTTCCTACCCATTGCAAAATCATGCAATCCTAGACCCTTGACCCTTAGTCGTAAAAACTCTTAGACCCTTTCAGTCTCTCTCCGTACTTGTAGACATGAAATCCTCCCTCTCTTCATAAACAAGTACTGCTCCATGCCTCCTTCCAACATGTGAGTGTAAAAGAATGAGGAAATCGGCTCCAATTCACATCCAACGAGTTACATCTGCTTAGATACCCGGTACGAACGCTTGCGTGTGGCTCTTTTTGATTTCTGGTATGAACAAAATAGATGCCAGGGATAGAAGAAATACCAGTCCGACCGATGGTGTTGGTCATGATAGAATCCAGTCCTAACTCTCCTATTCATACATCATCTCAACTCTCCTCACTTCAAACTGTTCAAGGAACACTCAATTTAACGAAAATACTAACTCCATTCCAACCAGAGAGAACAACACAAAATTTCCCCAACTGGTCGGAAGTCTTGAAATAATAAGCTTATCAGCTCAATAATCCCCCGTCTCAAGTTCAACTGATTTCTTTTTTCTTGTAGCCCATCCTATCACTAGTGTATCTCTACTGGATCCTATAAATGAGCTGAGAGCCAGTGACGGGTGAAATCTTACACTCAAGTCTCAATTCCACTACTCGTCCAAAATTCGAATTCACATAGGTCCAATAACTGCCAATAAGTGATGTTTGATTTTATTTAATCTCTTCCAACTTAAAAACGTATTAATGTAATGACTCGGAGATTAGTCAATTAGTCTGAAAGGGAAAAAAGTTCATTGGTTTGAATTGAGAAAACATTTTAGAGACTAGTTGCATTAGTAAATTATGGAGATTATGATGATGAACGAGTTGGATTTGAATTCCTCGGTGGCTGTGGAGAGGATCTTGAGTGACGGTGTGAACAGTAGTGTGATTAATCAGATAGGGACATGGGAGAATGACACCTTCTCTAGACATGACGACCATTGGTGGTCAGGGGAAGATGGGGATGAGGTGTACAGACACTCTAGGGCTGTGACATTCGTCCTCATCCTGGCCTACATGCTCATCCTCACTATCGGTGTTACTGGTAACAGTCTTGTGGTGGGTGTGGTTGTGAGGTCACCTCGGATGAGAACTGTCACCAATCTTTTCATCCTAAATCTGGCTGTGGCGGACCTTCTTGTCATCCTATTCTGCCTACCACCGACTCTTCTCTCCAACATTCTTGTCCGTAAGTCTCAATTCACCCTTCAAAGCTTTCCTCCCATGTCTCATGTTCCGTATACATATGCCTCCAACCCACTTCCTCCATAGGCTTTTGTGCAAGCCTAGATTTGTCAATAAAATTCTGTAAAGTGGGTTAAATGGGATATAAAAAGATTTAAAAGTCCATAAAGGTTTGAAACTTTATAAAAATTCCGTCAAGTAGTTGGTACCTATAAAATCCTAGATCAGGCTTTACAAGTACATGAAATTCTAATGGTTAAGTTTGGAAATGCTAATGATCAATGCTTGTATTCTTATCCTATGATAGAATAGGTAGGTGTGGAATCTGGATCCCTCCCGTACTTAACTTAACTTTGAAGATTATCCTATGGTTTGTTTATTGTGAGTAGTTGTTTCTTTCATATGATATTATGGCAAGTACAGAAAGTCTGGAGGAGGAGGAAGTGTTCCACAGATTTTTGAAATTCCTCAGGCGACCATCTGAGATTTTTTAGTCTGACGAGGAAAGTGGTCCCTTGGGTCTCTGATATCTCTCATCTGGTCCTTATCTCATTTCTTGACAAAATTATACGCACTTTCTCCTCAATTCCCTATCTCTTCCCTGAGATCCACAGAAGCCCCACAAAGTGCTACATTCCTCATCCATTAAAGTCCCTCATTATTCATATCATGTTACGGGCTCTTCAACCCCGAGTTCATAGTCCCTACATTTCCTCGTAAAAGAATTATTATTGCGGTAAAAAAAAAACTTGTTAAAACCAGTCCATTATATAACTTAACCCCTAAAATCAGTCTAATAAACCATTCAGACTTCCTCACATGATCTGTTAAGGAATTTCAGACATTACGTAATCCCCGAGAGTCCTGGTGTCATGATCGTGGCATGTACGACCACAAAGTCTACCCTATTTTTTCCGCACCATTTCCCCAGCATAATAATTTTGTGTTAAACTTTAAATTAAATTTTTTACATCTCATTATGTTCCAATATTGGTCAAATACTTTATATTTTCTGAAGCTAATTAAATGTCTAGCAGTTTCTTTTTAAAAGCTCTTGCCTTTGGGGAGTCTATAATGGGTGTCTACAGTGAGTGTTCATGCGAGTTAAAGTTCCGAAAAGAAAAGAAGGTCTGTATTTAATAGACATTCCAAAGGCCTGTGGCTATCAAGTCCTGCAACACAGGGAAAGTTTGCGGTGTGAATTTCCACAGTAGGTACATGTGGTTAGTTGGATTATAAATGCACCAGAGCTCATCTCTCCCTCCGCCAGATCTGTGTGTGTAATAACAAACAGGGGACTAGCCTATTGAACTCTATTTCGTCTAAATTTACAATTAATCATGTCATTCTCCATAGCCTCCCTTTTTATATTCCTTCATCCGCTCCGACTTGCCCACTTTTATAAGATTGATGCCGTCTGGGTTCCTCTAACTTGGCTCCTCAACCCTGTACAACCCATCCGAATCCAATTTGATAGGCATTAATTTCAAAATCAAAGAAATGAACCATGAACTGTTAGAGTTAATACGACTTTTCTGCTAGTGGGTGCACCCACAAAGGCAAACGCCGTTTTTTGAAGAACGAATTCAGAAGTTAGAATAGTTTTCCAAGTCGGGTGAGTCTAATTAACCTGAAATTTCCAACTGACAAGGATGGAGAGAAGATCCTCATTTCGTTCTTCGCAGTAGCTCAAAGTATTATAAATATTAATAAGGAACAAGATCCTCCAAAGCTTTTGGAAGGATATGGATTTCCTCTCTCTCGCTTCCCAGAAATCCTTAATTTGTCAAATTTGAAGGAGGTGGTAGTTTGTGGATTCGTATTTCATGTTTAACTCAAAATGAGAGACATTTTTAAACTTTTAGGCTTGGAGCATAAAATTCGATTTCAGGTCTAGGTGTCCAAATTCAATTTGGCAAATAGGCTTAGTCACAAACTTTCAATTTATTAGCAGTAGATCGGAAACGCGAATGTAATCGTTGCTAAGAATATAATTCATTTTGATTATCCTTTCAACCCATTTTTGGTTTTCCGTTAAAAATAATGTTCCTATCAAGACTTTGAATCTTTTTTTCTGAGTTTGGCAACAAATGTATGTGACAAGACGTGTCCAATTACAAAACTAAACTAGGAAGAGCTCGATGAACCATTGGTGCTGAAAATGATCGATAGTGCAAGTTTACCGAGTTGATTGGGATTGACGTTTTATTCTATAGATTAAATCCTGGGCCTTAAATGTGATACAAATAATAGGAGTCCGAATCCGGTAATTCTTTGAAGGAAAAGTAAACTGAACTGACGTAAGTCTCCGGAGAGTTCTCTCAGGAATTCAATTAGTCAAGAAGTTTGAGATACCAAAGTCGGTAATGGAGAGCTTAGAAATCCTTTTTCATTGAGACTCCTCTTCACACACGCTGTCCAAGCAACTGAGCTTTAAAACTGGGCCAAAAATTAACAAAGCAGGAAAAAATTGACAAAGTTTCACTTACAAAACTTTTAATGCCTTCCACTAAAGGGAGGAAACTAATTTTTTTTCTCCAAGACCGATGCATAGAAAAGCTTACGAGGACTTGGGAAAGTTTAACGAGTTTAAGAAAGTATCGAGGACTCAATAGTGCACTCACTTCACAGTTTCAAACTTGGACACCTCCGCTCCTAATTAAAGGTGTGCGAACATGTCAACGTATTCAGCACCATATTAGTAGTGTCAAACAAAAGCACAAAAAAGAACAACAATTCCTCAGGATTTAGTCAGTTAGTCAGTGAAGAGCATCATCAATTCACGGCACGTTCAACGTCGTGTTGTCCAGAAAGTTTGAATTGGCATTTTATCCAGTAAGTTTTTATTCTAATTTAAAGCTCCTGGAAAACGGGAGTGGACGTGACGTGAACCTGAAGTACAATTGAGGCATGTCTCGTCATAATCAGAACATTTCAATTGGACTGATCAATATTTCAAAATGGGCGAAATCTACAAACTCAAATTCTCCCCGACCAAGAGATGTCGCATTTTGTGATAGATTTAGGATTTAATCGCTTTTTAATTCAATTGTGATGGAACATGGAACTCTTAAAGCTTCGAGCTCATGGCCAACTTACGAATGGAAATATAGGGGCTTCAATAAATTCCCAAATAGTCGGAACGGGGAGTGTGGGTGGAGATTGGAATGGATCCCATAAATATTGGATTTAGAAATCTCCCTTCCTTCTATTTTTTTACAAGGACCACAAGAATTGTGATTCTGCCTAGCCTGTTCATGTACAAGCAGATTAAAGCGAAACATTGTGTAAATAATGATTGGTTTAGGGTAGAGGTATAGACAGACACACAATCAATGACCTAAAAGATGATTTGTTGTCTTGTACGGTGCAAAATGACCTAGTAGATGGGGATGAGTGACAGGAGGTTGAGGAAGGTGAAGAGGTTGGAGCGCATCAAGACCTCAAAATGGGTCACACCAAACCACCTTGGCTCTTACAAACTGGCACACAAACAAAGTTGATAAACGTCAAAATAATGGCAATTTATCAAACTTTTTATCCAAAACACACACTCGCACACAGCCCTTAACACACATGGAAATTTGGCCCTTTTCCAAGGAGAAAATGCAAAATCTCACCCAGCCAGCCTAACAACTACCATCCCCAAGTCTTATACATTAAAGGACAATGGGAGATCACCTTCCTTCTTTTGTCTACTACCGACAAGTACATACGAGCTATATAACATACTTCCAAACAGCTACGAAAAGGCCCGTTCGTTCCTTTACCCTCAAATATACTAAACCTAAACGTAATAGTCTTGGGAATATACAGGGTGTCTCAGGCCATTGTCCGGGTATTTAAAATTCAATAACTGGAAAACGGCTCGGGCGATTTTTATGGAA